>VYZV01020528.1:26232-39088 GCA_013401275.1 Pandion haliaetus | reverse complement strand
TGTTGGGAGGGACCTCACGGTGGAGCAGGGAACGAGTGAGGAATCTTCCCCCTGAGGAAAGGAGCAGCAGAGACGATGTGTGGGGAGGAGGTAAAAAGCACCGGGAATGGAGCTGAGCCGGGAAGGTGGGAGGGGTGGGGGGGGAGGCGTTCTGATGTTTGATTTTCCTTCCTAATACCCTTGTTTTGATTTGATTGGTAGTAAATTGGATTGATTTTGTTTCTTCCCCAAGTTGAGCCTGTCTTTTGCCCGTGACCATAAGTGGGGAGTGATCCCTCCCAGTCCTTGTCTCGACACACGAGCCTGCCTTTGGATTTTCTCCTCATCCCAACGTGGCCAGGGGCGGGGGTGGGGGATGAGTGAGCGGCTTCCTGGTGCTTTGTTACCGGCTGGGCTGAAACCGAAACCACGACAACTACCTCTGGTATCTACTGCAGTCACAAACCACCCTGAGTTCATTAAAGAAAAAAATGGCCAAGTGTCTTATACCTATGAGGGAATGGAATTCTTCAGTTCTGTATCTTATGGAGTTCTCCCTCATTTTCACCCTTCTTTTCATCTAAGTACTTTTTAAAACAGTATCTACTTAAAAAGTGTTACAGAATTCTGAAAAATAAATAAATTGGGTTGATTTTGCTATGTTGTAGCACAATTTGAGAAAATTCGAGGGAAAGCTGTAGAAACACAGTTAAAAAATAAAACAAAGCAGAAGAAAGGAAGGCGAAAAAACCCTATGAATAGAGCGTAATGGGTACCTTTGAAAGTACAGAAGTCTGTAAAATTGCTTCTTTGTTTATTAGCTGTCAGCAATACATCCATGTTACTAAAAAAAATATTTAAACCACATGGATTGTTTCCTTTGAATTTCAGTATTTTGCTTAAGTGTTGGAAACACTGAATATATTGGAATCTCTTTTAAGTATATGAAAACAAGAAAATAGGAATGATTAAGATCTAAGTGACTGATTGGTAATTATCCTTTGTACTAAGAGAAATGTAAAATGGCAAGGCAACATGAATGAAGTGAATAATATGTGTAAAATTCAATCATTTTCTTTGAATTAAATAGTAATAAAAGGTATGGATGTTTTAGTATATTTTAATATGTACTCCTTTAAGGCTGAAAGCTATTTTTATCTTTATACCATCTCACAGCTTTCAAACAGCATTGATTTCAAACATTAATAGTATGGATCCAAAGTGGTACAGAAATAATATATGATAATCTATTTTCAATTATTTGAATACTTCTGTCTTTTATTTGCACCACCATCCCTATACTTATCCACTGACATTTTAAAAAAACTGAGACAATGCATTTTACAAGTGATCTGTGTACTAATTGCTCCTTCATTTTAATGTCTGTTGTGGTAGTTTTAGGCCAAGTTGAGGTTTGCAGAGGATGCTCTGAGGTATACCAAGCTGCTGGAAACCTGACTGCAATTTATAGTTTGCAGTGAGTCTTGGAAAGTTGAAGAAGAACATGTGAATCAGATCCACAACAGCTGTATGGCACATACAGCTATACAGAATGGCACTATAAGAGTATCCAGTCTTTTATGTCTACCTTAAATGTTTAGATAGCCTTATATGAAAATAGCTTCAGCTGTTTAAGTCAAACAAAACAAAGATCCTGATACCTATTGACACATACCATTTGCATTTTCTCACAGTCTTACATCACTTCCATGAGTACTCCAGAGACCTGAGAAGTTGCTGAAACTGTCTGCTATAGCAGTCTGAAGGAAAAGCAAAGTAAGTGACACTGTATTCTCCTCTATTCTTGGTGACTTTTTCATGAAGAAAAGGACGTCTGTCATGAAGAAAAGGTCATCTGGTAGCTCACACCTTCTCTGTTGCCTGTTATACTTAGAGAAAGACTGGCCTTCCTGACCCCTGGAGAAAACACTTAATACACCCAACTACTGTGAAAACAAACCTATTAACTGTCCCCTCTTTGAGCTTAAGAGTCAGCGAGCTTGAGCGACCATAGAATCATATAGGTTGGAAAAGACCTTTAAGATCATCAAGTCCAACCATCAACCATGCCCACTAAACCATGTCATGAAGTGCCCTGTCTACATGCTTTTTGAATACCTCCAGGGATGGTGACTCCACCACTTCCCTGGGCAGCCTGTGCCAATGCCTAACAACTCTTTCAGTAAAGAAATTTTTCTTCAAATTCAATGTAAACCTCCCCTGCCGCAACTTGAGGCCATTTCCTCTCGTTCTATCACCAGCCACCTGACAGAAGAGACCAGCACCCACCTCACCACAACCTCCTTTCAGGCAGTTGTAGAGCGCAATAAGGTCTCCCCTCAGCCTCCTTTTCTCCAGGCTAAACAAGCCCAGTTCCCTCAGCCGCTTCTTAAAGGCTTGTGCTCCAGGCCCCTCACCAGCTTCGTTGCCCTTCTCTGGACACACTCCAGCACCTCAGTGTCCTTCCAGTAGTGAGGGGAGGGGACTTGAGAGTCTTTCCTTTGTAAGTTTTTCTTTCCCTTAATGCCTGAGATACAGTGAAGATTTTGCTTCTGTAAACTAACATTAAACTCAACTACTAAACTGTTAAGAGAACTATTTATAAATCTACCCGTGCCAGCAAAATGCTAATCATTAAGCCATCCTTGATTTTAGAGAAGAAGATTGGAAGGGGACTTGGTTCTTTGTTTCATTGCCCTCTCAGAAGCCATCAGAGATTTGTATACTGGTGTAAAGTGTTTTCCAGTCAACATGACACCATTTCTACTGTCTTTGATGATGTGGTTTTTACATATTTATTTATTTTACAGAATAGGAATAGCAATGCAGTTCATAGCAGTGAAAAGAAACTGTTTTATGCTTTTGACATGTGACTTTACTCAATAGTTGTAAACAAGCTCATAGAAGGTTTTTCTCTGCCTCACTCTGGGTGAAGAACTCTGATATAAATCATAACAAATTCATCTTTTGTTTAGTTCCTGTCTTCATTATCTTTTTAACTTAAGCTGGGCTAAGCAACTATGTTCCATGTCAAATCAGGATAAAGCAAATTGTATGTTAAGAGAGCTGACTATAAAGGGAGATGGTGCTCAGTATTTCTCAAGCTCACTTATCGACTGCTGCACATAAATTCTAGATCTTGGTGAAGCTACACCTAAAAAACTGAAGTATGTAATATCCTTTAGCATTCTAAAAGTTATACAGAGAGTTACTTTTCCAAATCCTAAATTCCTAACATCAAATTGGGATCCAGAAATCACTTAAATGAATATACATGTTGGTACTGGACTCTCTCATAAGTGTTTTGTATGGAAAACTGGAAGCAAACCTTTTACTGCAGGCAAAAAGAGGTGTTGTAACAACACTAAGAGATGTTGTGAAGAGGAAGGAGGAAACTCGGTGCCTATGCCCTGTAGTATAAAATCTTTTTGTGCAGTCATAGTTCACTGAGGAAGATGAGACTCACTTCAGCAAAAGTGGCAAATACCCAGTATACGCACACGACTGCCACTTCCGTCACCTCATGGAAGTTGTGCAATCTTTCAAAAATGAAATAATTGTAACAGGCTACCTGCCAAGCTGCAGTTTCTTGTCCAAACCGAAGGTGGATGAACCCTGCTGTTCTGCCATGCGTACAAAACTGATTTGGACAGTTGCTTTGTTTTAAAGTTGTTTGGGATTTATGACAGGAAAAGAAGGTGCTCGTACTGTGCATTAATATGGATGAAAAGTTTGCTCTATTATGGTAATCTTTCATCTACAAGGAATTCTAAATATCCTATCAACACAGCACAACATAAGCGTTAATGCACCGTTAAAAAGGCTTTCATAAAGGAATATGTGGATAAAGAAAGAAAGATTGTAAAACAGATGACAAACAAATGTTAGTGCTGCTTATTTTTCGAACACCCACTCCTGGCCACCACAAGGCAGTATTCACACATTACATTCAAATGCAGGTAACATATATGGATATACAGCTCTACTGAAAATTAACTGGGTATGGGCCATGAGGTAAACCAAAGGAATTCTTTGGAAGCTTACAGATTCAATATTTGACTTCATTTCTGTTACTTTGTATATACTCTTTGCAAATTTCCTCTTTGTTTTATACAAACATGCATATGTATAGCACTTGAAATATTTCAGTGGTGTTTTTCCTCACAATTACTATAGCTGAACTTTTAAAAACACTTATACCAAAAATATACAAATAGTCTATGTTAGAGGATGACAATCTTGTGCTAAGACTTTTGGGTTATTTTCTCATAGTGTTTTCAAGGTGTTATAAACAGCAACAGAGTGAAAAAAACCCCAAGCCTGAAAATGAGAAATACATTGGCGAAGTCTTTTAAAGTAGTAAGTCACAGCAGGGTGTGGGGCTACACTACTGCCTAATAGTTGTTAATCTGAATAAATAATATGTTTTTAATCATCAAGTGGCATTTAATTAACCTGCAATAACTGGCTTATTAATTTTCAATTAAATCATTATTTGAAACACTTAATTTAAATGTGAAAGAGTATATTTTCTGCTACCTCCTATAAGGTATCTCACTATTGGTGATGAATTGTAAGTTAAAGTTTGGCATTTGATCTCCCTCTTCCTCAATGAACATCAAGGACAGGTTTGAAAAGCTTCATGCTGTTTGTTAATTAAAGTAGACCAGAAGAGCAAAAGACAGGGAATTCAGAAAACAAAATAACCCAATTACCATACACTCCAACAGTGCGATATGCTTTATTTACACTTAATCCCACACTTAACAAATACTCAGAGCCAGATCCTCAGCTAGAGTAAACTGACAATATTGACTTGAATTAATTTATTTACTAAGTTATTACCTGGTTTGGTTTGGCTTTTTTTTTTGTTGTTTTGGGTTTTTTTTAGGTTGGTTAAATATGGGTAATCTGTTGGGTTTTGCCTAAGAATCGGAAGCAAAAAGCAGTCTCTGTTCCAGGCAGTTTACGGTCAGGTGTACAGGAAAGTAGGGATAATATTCTGTTCCTGTGATGTGGTGCATACGCTAGTATAAAAAGAACATTTTTTTTTACTAAAAATTTGAATAAAAGCAATGACCCGTAACTGGGAATAGGAGGTAGAGGAAAATATGCCACTAAGGAGAAAGAAATAGAAATGAAGAGCCCCAAACACTAAAACACACTCCATGCCAAGCAATATTTTAAGAGCATCTTCTTGTAATGAAGTGTGACAAGCCTTTGAGGGATTAGTAAAAAAGGCTGACTTTTACCTATGAAGGAGAATCTTCTTAGGCATCCTTAGTGGAGGAGGACACCTTCAGTGATGATTAAGAGCCTCTTGTTATGCAACATCTACTTTGTGGAACCTGCTCCTCTCCTTTGATTAAAGAAGGTAGCTGCAGAGACTAGCTTTCCTGATGTAAGATTAGTCTTTGCAAATACCTCTCTTTAGCTTCCCTCAAACAGTCAAAGGACTACACAAGAAAAATGCTGGAGTGGTCCAAAATGGCATTAAACTGCATTCCAAGACAAGAAACTGCTTTCTTCCATAAACTGCTTAAAGCCCAGCCAACATAAATAAATAAAAATTTTCAGGCACTGAGCAAAAACTAAGTTCTGATTGTGTCCTGAAAAGATAATAAGGATATTGTATAACTTATATGACAGATTTCACTGGAACAAATGCATTAAGCAGCTTTGATAATGTGCCTGCATAATGGAATCTATTTCTTGCATTCACAGGACATGAACCTATCACAGGAATTTATGTTCTATATAAGGTGAAGTTAATATTTGCACCCAAACTGGAAAGTTTTATATTGTATTGTATCCATGTATTATCAAGCCTTTGTTTTCACATTTCTTCTAATTTTCTCACTTTGTTGATGTTCTTTTTTTTTTTCAATTTTTCTGCCCTGATAAATTATCTTCTTTCATTTTCCACCCAAGATGTTTCCCCAAATTACTTCCCTGGCAGCATAACATATTTGCTCCTATAAGAACCACCTACATGCCAGAAAATGTCCTAGTTCTAAATTGAAATGGCTCCTTGTTCTTTACACAAAGAGGCCAAAATAGGTTAGAAACATAGAAAAGATTTCAATGGCCATGGATTAAACAAAAATGATTCAGCAATTTGTTTCATGGTTATTTATTGATACAGGGATGAAATTAGACACTAATTTAAAAAAGCTAGTGAAAGCTATGACCTTCTCTCTCCTCCCCCAGTTCCTTTCTCTTCATTCCAGATTCTTTCCCTCCCAAAAGGTGGTGCAGTACTGCAGTATTTAGATTCACTTCAAGACACCACCCTTCCTTCTTTAAAATAGAAGGAGGTAGAGAGGTATGGATAATGGCGGTGTCCCTGAGTGCCAGAAGGTGCACCTTTAGGCTTTCTGTTTTCACCTATAATCTTTCAAATTTTATTTCTGTTGTGTTACTGCTGTAGCAAATACCTTTAAAATTTTTTTTTCTTTCTTTCGATTGGAAGCTTTTCTAAAGTCTCTTGCTTTCAAGCACCTGCTGCAATGACTGAATACTAAACTTCCAATCAGAACTACACAGTTCTCTGAGGTGACAGGGTTAGAGGAGATAGAGAACCTCACCAGAAGAAGCCTGTCTTTTAATTTCCATCAAGGGATACTTTGAAACAAGTTCAGGTATTTTACTACCAGCATATCTCTGCACTAATGTAGCATTTCACAGAGTTTCCGCAATAACTATCGTTGGGTCTTCTCATAAGAGCCCTATAATAGTCATAAATATTCCTCAGGAGAGCCAGATAGACTCTGAAAGGCATATAATAGCTATCATAAATGAATAATAAAATGTAGAAAGGACAAGCCACCATGAAAATGGCAAATGAATATGATGACGTGTGTGTTGTACATAAGTTAATTGTCTGAGTTTTATATTTACAGAAAATCCCAGCTGTTTTCTGCTGCGTCAGCAATATTTATGGAAGAGGAAACATCCCCTGGAAGGTTAAGACTTTTTGCAGAAAGAGTGAAGTAATTACAGTGTGGAAAGCTTGCACCACTGTTCTATGTGTACTCCTTATGCATCTTCTTAAATTGTTTGCTGCAATGACAAATTCTGGAAGTTACGGTCCAAGCATTGTCTTCGTCCTGCCAAATGGTGCAGATAAATTTTACTTCAGCATAAAAACTAAATCAGGGATTTCAAAAATAAGGTAACACATGTGGATAGCATAATACTGCATTTCAAAGCCTCCATTTGAGCATTTTCGAGCCTCCCTTTGCCAGGAGTTCAGCTAAGTATGAATACTGGCCTTGTCAGATGCCATGTTCTCTTAATAAGAGTCAAAATGTAATTACCTTGATTTAGAAGTAGTCATTTACTTCCTTCATAACTTCATCAATTTCAGTCCAACAATACATGGTGTAACATACCACTCAACTTAGGAAGTGGTACTACTCTGTAAATAGTCCCATTAAAATCAAACCCATTGCATTTGCGATGAAGTCTTTAGTTTTAATTACACTGTCATAATCAGGCTTTGAAATTCTTCTTAAGGGGATATTATGGCTTCATAATCTTGAGAAGATAGACAAAACATGAATGAACATATGGCTATATACAGAAAATATATACACAGAAAGGGAAGAAAATTCATATGACATCAGTGTACAGATCTGAATAGCAGAAGTCTTGAAATCTGAGACCTGAAAAAGGTTACTCTCTTTCTCTATGTAATGACCAATATAGGAGCTTCTTTTTTAAAACAGCCATGTATATCAGCATAAAAACACTGACAGTAAAGCACATTGTAAAGTGGAAATACACTATGACTATGTGACTAAAGAGTAAGGGGAAGTTTGGTTAATAGTGGCTCAATATCCTCCAAAATACTTTATATCCCCAATGAAGCCCTTTTCTATTTTTGCACAAAATAAAACTTTCCTAAGTCATTCAGCTCATAAAAGACAGAGATATTCCTTTTTCCTTGCCATTTCCAGAATCATCTTAACATGTATTGGTAAATTGAGAAGAAACTGTAACAATTTGAAGTATAGGAAGGCTATAGAGAGCAAGCATCATGATTTATTGAAGGCTGTTCCTGATATGTTTCACTTAGATTGTTTATGAGCATGAGTCTCTTTAAATAGACAATGTCACAGAAAGACTGAACGGTATAGCCTAGCTCAAAATTTCCAAGATAGTTGTTTCTGAAAGGGAAGGTCTTGAAATCAGAAAACCTGCTCTTTTGAATGTGGGATGGTTTTTTTTTTTTCCTATTTTTCCTATTTCTGAATATTACTTTCTCTTGAGTATTGTATGTCTTAAAAAATAAGGGTAATTGAAGTCAAATCTGTGTTTAATTATGTGTGTAATTTACTAATATTTAGATATGTTTAACGTCATGCTGTGTCTTTGGCTTGCTTTATGAAATTGAATGCACAATTGTACAGAGGTGATTTGTGTTGGATGTGAATTATTTTTTTAATGGTACATTAAGCCATGGCACTACACTGATCACAAGTTACATGAGCCTGTTTTATACACTGAAGATTGTGGTGGATAGCCATTTCGTTTTCTGATCCATAGATTTTGTTTTTCCCCCGCAAAATTCAATTTTGCTTTGTTTGACTGACACAGAAGCTAGCAGAGAAAAAATATCAGACAGAGATGCCTCACAGGTACCTGTGAGCTGATGAATGCCCTCAGTAATTATTGCAGAGAATAACTTAACTGTTTACAGGACTGGACTTTAAGATGAACAGGAATGAGTCTCCATGGCAATATGTAACACAGAACTAGCATAAAAGTGAGTCTGAATTTACAATTACTTGCCTTTTTATATAGTAAAGTAACTGCTCAGCTCCTGATGTTGCCATCTCCTCTCTAGCATTAACAAAACAGAACTACATAGGCTGCACATTTCTTGTCCTACTTCTAATTAAGCACACTGGAGGAAAAGCCAAGATCTTATAATTTGAAATGTGAAAAGAGAAGTCTTAAGTTAGATGTCTGCAAGGTATCTGATTTTCAAGAGTAACAAGAGCTAAATATGAGCCAGCACTCATGTTGTGCCCAGGTGGCCAAGAAGGCCAATGGCATCCTGGCCAGTATCAGCAACAGCGTGGCCAGCAGGAGCAGGGAAGTGATCGTCCCCCTGTACTGGGCACTGGTGAGGCCGCACCTTAAGTACTGTGTTCAGTTTGGGCCCCTCATTACAGGAAAGACTTGGAGGTGCTGGAGCGTGTCCAGAGAAGCGCAACTAAGCTGGTGAGGGGCCTGGAGTGCAAGTCTTAATGAGGACCGGCTGAGGGAACTGGGGTTGTTTAGCCTGGAGAAAAGGAGGCTGAGGGGAGACCTTATCGCTCTCTACAACTACCTGAAAGGAGGTTGTAGTGAGGTGGGTGCTGGTCTTTTCTGTCAGGTGGCTGGTGACAGGATGAGAGGAAATGGCCTCAAGTTGCAGCAGGGGAGGTTTACATTGGCTATTAGGAAAAATATCTTTCCTGAAAGGTTTGTTAGGCATTGGAACAGGCTGCCCAGGGAAGCGGATGAGACATTATCCCTGGAGGTATTCAAAAAGCATGTAGACGAAGCACTTCATGACATGGTTTAGTGGGCATGGTTGATGGTTGGACTTGATGATCTTAAAGGTCTTTTCCAACCTAAATGATTCTATGAGTCTATGATTAAGTATGTCAGGATTATAAGGGGAAAAAAAAAATAGAAGAGAAAACCATGAGGCTGCCATGTAAGGCATTTCTTGTCAGCTCTTCTGACCACCTTGCTGATAACCACGTGAAACCTCTGGTTGCAGAGTGGAGATTAACAGAGAGAATATGATGCTGTCTTCTTGTTCTGCATTTTTGTATGCTGGTTTAATCAAGGGCTGCATAATTAGACCAAGTAATGCAGGTATCAAAGCTGTAACTTCCACATTGAGTCTCTAAATTATGTACCCCGATTCAATGGGAGAAAATCTATATAGGGAAAATGCAATTATTAGCATGTTTGACAAACATTAGGCAATAAGATTTGAAACTTTTAGTTAACACTCACCTTATGACATCATATCAGAAAGCTGTACTCAAGTACCTAGGATCAACATTTTTAGAAGTCAAAAGCCTATGCTTCAGCATCTGAATTCATATTTAGCTTTAAGGCTTAGTGTGCATCAAAGAACTCCTATTGAGGTAATTTAGCATCTAAGCAAGATGATCATAAAACCAAAACATACTTATTACTCCCACAGACAGTCTTTGGAATTATAACTATTGCTATCCATCTGCAGACATGCTCTTTTATTTTGGGCATTATGTTTAAATAATATAAAACTACATTATTACTTATGTTCAGAAAGATCAGTAAATGAAATCTGTTCTTTCTATGAACTTTTCAGAAATGCCTGTGTAATCTGCAGAGGAGGACAGCTTCTGAAGAAACAGACATCTGGAGATCAAAGAGGCATCATCCATATGTCTGGCCTGGGTTATGATGTAGAGCACAAACATACTCCTCCTACTTAATAAATTCCTGTGTATGTCATTTCCATTTGAGAAGGACAAAGTATGTCACATTTTTACTAAATATTTACAATATGCTTAGAAATTTTATCTTAAAAGAAAATAAGGATATTTCAATAATTCTTTTTATAAGCAATAAAATAATAAGAAGGAATTTGTGTGTGTTTGCATGTATGTTGTCCTCTCCTTTTTTGTCTTGGGAAATCCCTGCATTTGTGAAGCAGACAAATAGTGATGTCTCTATCTAAAAAATTCCAGACAGGTATTATTTCAAGAGATATACCTTAGAGGAATGAGCTTAAAGAACAGTCACTTCACTTGCAAGCAGTATGTTATGCTACTCTATGCACTAAATGACCAGATTTATTTTGAAATTTTGTTCTGTTTTTATTTTGGTTCAGGACCTACATGTTTTGTTTAGGAAACCTGCAACTTATCCAAATATATCAGTGAGAAAATAGGACTTCACTTCCCCACATTTTGACATTGACGTCACCCTATGTAGTGTTTAGTCACTACTTGCTCTTTAATTCCCTATAGTCATAGATTTTAAAATCCAGGATAAAACGTTCTTCCATGCTCCAAATGCAAAGGATCAGTCTGGTTTAGGGACATATATTGGAATCTGCATTGCCTTGTTTCAGAAAGTTTCACAGTTTAATGATCTAAGATCTGTTAGGAAAAAAAGTAAATTTTGAAATGACTGTAGGATGCTCTATGTAAAAGAAAAAACACACTTACTTCTTCTGTGGAATAATCTGGGAACACTGCATCTATTAGCCACAGATCCAAATGATGGCTCTTGCTTTTTCTGGAAAAACAATGCCTGTCCATTATGTTAAAGAGACAGGGTCTCTGACAAAGGGGATTTATAGTGAAAAAGTTCATACACGTTGTGACTATGTAGTATTAGATGACATGCTTTGCTTATTTGATAGGCAGGAAAAACTGAAGCAACACTAATTATAGGTGCAAATCTAGGGCCTCAGAAAAAGACTTCTTCCAAGTGCAAGTAGTAAGGGACCATCAATGACCAGCATTTTCTTGTGATACAGTTTTCTTTGGCTCTTATTCATCCTGTTGATTTCCCTTTTTAGAAGGTTTCACAGTTATGCCTTAGACTGAAGAGTAGCTATACTTCTCAGTTGTTAAAAAACAGGCATATTTGTGCGCAACAGCAGTCAACAGAGTCTTTTTTTTTTTCCCAAGTGGTATTTTGCAAGAAGCTTTACAAGTGTATGCATTATTCACGTCCTAGATATGTAGATATTAGTCAAACCAGGGAAGGGGAATGTATTTCCAAAGGCTAATTTTTGTCTATAAAGGCTAATTTCCCCAAGGTCCCTTGTAGTCAGTAGAGGAAGATAGTATGATAGTATCCTCCAGAGAACAGTTCAGAGTAGGAGACTAATTAATCTCAGAGGGGGAGATTAACCACACTAGACTATAGTCAGGCTTGGTGAATGGCTCCCGCTCCGGTCATTCACCCAGATTATGCCAATTGCACAGAAATAACCTCTCCTTTTCCTCATTTATTATCCCACCAAAGCCTGTCACCTGCAAAACTTGCTAATAAATATTTTCACATCATTATCATAGATACAGGAATGGACTGCAATTTGGTCCTAAGAGGACTCTCCCTACTACTCCACCGATACCTGTGCACTGGCCACACATATTGGCTGCTTAACATATTTATCCCATGCAGTTACCAGATCAAGTCTCCAGATCAAGTTTTGTAGGGTGGTTTACATTCATCTTCAGTGTTAGTCTAGGGCAAACTAGCTGCATCCACACTAAGCAGAGCTTGACACTGACTTTGCTTTTAGTCCCACATAGTGATCCTTTGAACAAAAGACATGATTACTGGTTTTGTGGTTTTGATGTTTTTTTCTGTTGAAAATGTAACTAACGATGTGAAGGCTTTATTGCAGCCTGTCACAGCCGTATTTATAGCCTGAAATGTGTTGTATGCCCTGGCATCATGGTATGTTGAGGAACTTGTGGATCAAGAGCACATTCTGAAAGTATTGGAGAATTGTGTAGAGCACATGGTAACAAGTCTATTGTTGTCTTAATCCTTCAGCTTTTGGGAAGCTATTTGTCAAAGAAGGTATTCCCAGAACCACTTTCAGGTTGTGTTTTAGAAGTAGTTATTGTGTACTCCTCAAAAGGAAGTTTAAATAATATCTATGCAGTACAATCAGGAGACTAGATATGGCAGTGATGAGGGGAACTAAATTATTTGACAGTGCAAATGTATCCATTAAGAATTGCATTTAAGATTATTTGGAAACACAGTTCTTGAATAACCTGCTGTGGACCTCTTAATTCCAAGTAATGGTAAATCTTCAATCAAAATATTGTATGGCATTATGAAAAAACAATTAAAA
>VYZV01020528.1:299-23520 GCA_013401275.1 Pandion haliaetus | reverse complement strand
TAGAATCCAACAAACCAGCAGCAAACAAAAGGAAAAAAGCTGTAAGAGTCATTGGGGACGGATTTGGAAACACTTCCTGATGTTTTTAAATGTTAAACCTTCTGTGTATATGTGTACATAACACGGATGCCTTAGGGAACTCAGATGTTGGGATAAGTTTTTAATAATCTATTTTGGATACTGAGGGAAGCATTCTTCAGTTTTCCTGCTTCCATCTTGCAAGACCTTGTGTGCCAAGAGGGGTCACGGGTGTCCTTGCAGATGTGACATTCTAGATTTGACCTTTCAGAAGAACAATAGAATTAAATATTTGGAGCAAATGGCAGGAAATATTGTTTCTTCTCTACAATGCAATTAAAATCCCATATTTCTTCAAAATGAATAACACTATTGTTTATGATCTATATGTTGTTCTTGTTCACCATTCATAAAATAAAGCTGAAAGCCTGAGTCATATTATCTGAGAGCTTTTGTTGAAAATATTAATGAAACATATGTTTTTAAAAAGTAAAGGTGTGGGAAAATGGGTTAATGTAAGTAAAGGCTTTATAGATGATGCATTCCACAGATAAAACCAATAAAAAGGATCAGAAACTGTAACATATACAACTAAAAAGTGATTTTAACAGTTTGTTCTTAAGGAAACTATGAAAGCCTTTTAATGTTATCAAAGTTCAGGTCTGAAAATTACATTGTCTTTCAATAGCAAGACTCTGTACTAAGGAGGAGAACTGGTGAAATCTCCTCCATGTGTTCTTACTGCGTGATCACAGCTCTGTTAAATTCTAGCTTGCTTCCTAAGCTAAACAGAAAGTAGACCAAAAATGAAGAAATATTCTTGCATTATGAATGTTTAGGTCAGCATATTAGAGGATTTCACAAAGATAAATCTTGTTTCATGGTTGCTTGGGTTATCATGACACTATGGCTCTGTGTATGTAGTTCATATAAAATCTGGGGGTCTGTTCCTAAAAGTAAATAGACAATTATTTTTTTATGTCTACAATGTGTATTCAAGTTACCATTGTCTTTTTCAACAATGAAAATAAATTGATTTCATGGGCACATATTCTTTTTTTTTTCTTTTTTCCTCCAAGCTGGCACACAAAATAGAGAAAGAACTGCTTTATGAGGAAAACCTGACAGAATTCTTATCTGCTGTTAGTGATTGAGAATCCAAGGCTCTAAAGAGTACAGTATTTTAGATATGATGTTCTTTTTCCCTGTGTATGAAATCTATGGTGCCAGAACAGTTTGTTGTGGCAAGGTTTTCAGACCCTTTGATCCCTATTGCTGAGCCCCACCTCTAAGTAGGGGTCAGCTTTTGGCTCTGCAGGAAGAGCCTAGCAGCCTTGAGAGGTTTATACCAAGGCTGGGCTCTTGGGTTTTCCATGTTTCTTAGCACGGAAATGTTGAAATGGAAAGTTGTGACAATTTCACATGGCTAGCAGCAGCAGTCAACCTGACAAGAATGTTAATTTCAGTGTAGCAGCTGCTGGAGATCAATGGCGTGTGACCATAGGAAGCCCCACTGGGCAGATTGTCCTTTGGCCAAAGATTCTAAGATGTCCCGACTCCTGAGCCAACTCTTTCCCCAGTCTCTTGATACACTCAAGTATGTGATTTTCGCTTAGCAGCTGCAGGTCCCAGTGCATTTATTTTCCTTGATGGGAACAGAGGGCGATAGGGGAAAATGGCTTTTATACTTCTTCAGAATTTCTGTTCATGGGAAATTTAGCAAATTTCATTTCTGCATGATTTGGTTTAAAACCAAATATAGAAATATCATTATGTAGGTTTTATTACACAAAATAGAGTATCTGAATTTTGGCCAGTTGTTGTGCCAACTACTCCCATCTGCCCTGAAACAGGCATGCAGTAGAAGTAGGTTCTAAGGACAAAAGTAAGAGAGTGGCTGGTGTTTAGGGTGAATCGACTGCTATGGAAAGTTTAAAAAAACCCCAAACTCCACTTTTAAAACAGACTTTGATACAGATTCTTTTTATCTTCTTTTTATTAAAAATAAAGATAAAAGATCCTTGATTGAAAAGCTATCTCCAGAACAATAGCAAGAAAGCAATATAGTTGTTTCACACAGCCATCTGGTCTTCCCAGGGCTCCGGCAGTTAGACCCTGTTAACCCTGATCTAGGTTTATTTTTTTTATTCAACTTTCTGATGTTGGTGGAAAGTGCTTACACATGCATTATCAAGCCATTTTGTATAAATCTGTACTAATACTCTTAAAACCACACAGCACTCAGAATCCAGGATTAAGGCTTTAAACCAGATGAAATATATATTGGGATTCCCAACAAGTTTTCTTTCTTTTTATAATGCAAATGTGTTAATGCTCTGACCTCAAAACTGAAAGACCAAAGCCCAGATAGCTATCAAGAATCTGGCAAAGCACTGTTCATCTAGCACAGGCACTCAGAAAAGCAGACTCCCCATCCTAAATAAAACAGAGATATCAAACACTTATATCTCAATAACATTATTTTGCTTCCATTCTAACCATAATTTGAGATAAGAGTATTGTAATACTTTCAGCTTTCCGCCTGTTAAAAAAAATTTGTAATTCCACAAAGTACAGTATTTTTGAAATCTGTAGCTTCTTGTAAGAAAATATATTAATAATTTAATACAAAATACTGAAAAATGCTAAGGCACTTTTCTGGTCTGCAAGCAGTTTATAATAAATAAATAGTAACAACAATAAATAGTTAAACATTATCCTCTATTTTTTGTGATTTTTGACCATGTATCTTGTGTCTTTCACAAATATATAACTTCTAGTACTTCTTTCATTAAGGTAATAATCTAGAAAAAAAAAAAAATCATGTGTTGTACTCAAAACCAGCACTAGACTGCTACTCACAGTTCTATGCTCAGCCCAGTAAAACACAGTTTGTTGTATATTAGATTTCCCAGTTGTTTAGAAGCAACTCGTCTTCAAATAAAGAACAATATCAAATTTGTTAATCTTTTTTTCATGTTTTCTGTTGTTTTCAATACCACCAAAAAGAAAAAAAAGCTATATAAACCTGTGATGGGTCGACCCTGGCTGGATGCCAGGTGCCCACCAAAGCCATTCTATCACTCCCCCCTTCAGCTGGACAGGGGAGAGAAAATATAACAAAGGGCTCCCAGGTCGAGATAAGGACAGGGAGAGATCACTTAACCAATTACTATCACGGGCAAAACAGACTCAACTTGGGCAAAAATGAGCTTAATTTATTGCAAATTAACCAGAGTAGGGTAATGAGAAGTAAAATCAAATCTCACAACACCTTCCCTCCACCCCTCCCTTCTTCATGGGCGCAACTTCACTCCCGGATTCTCTACCTACCCACCCCCAGTGGCGCAGGGCGACGGGGAATGGGGGTTACGGTCAGTTCATCACATGTTGTTTCTGCCGCTTCACCCTCCTCAGGGGCCAGACTCATCACACTCATCGCCTGCTCCAGTGTGGGGTCCCTCCCACGGGAGAGAGTCCTCCACAGACTTCTGCAACGTGGGTCCTTCCCACGGGCTGCAGTTCTTTACAGACTGCTCCAGCGTGGGTCCCCTGCGGGGTCACAAGTCCTGCCAGAAAACCTGCTCTGTGGACTCCTCTCTCCACAGATCTGCATGTCCTGCCAGGAGCCTGCTCCAGCACAGGCTTCCCACGGGGTCACAGCCTCCTTCGGGCATCTACCTGCTCTGGGGTGGGGTCCTCCATGGGCTGCAGGTGGATATCTGCTCCACCGTGGCCCTCCTTGGGCTGCAGGGGGACAGCCTGCCTCACCATGGTCTTCCCCACGGGCTGCAGGGGAATCTCTGCTCCAGCACTTGGAGCACCTCCTCCTCCTCCTTATTCACTGATCTTGGTGTCTGCAGGGTTGTTTCTCTTACATGTTATCACTCCTCTCTCCAGTCTGCCGTTACTGAGCCCCAGAACTTTTTTTCCTTCTAAAATATGTTATCACAGAGGCGCTACCACTATCACTGATCGGCTTGTCCTTGGCCAGCAGTGGGTCCTCCTTAGAGCTGGCTGGTATTGGCTCTATCAGACAAAGGGAGAGCTTCTAGCAACTTTTCATCAGAAGCCACCCCTGCAAACCTCCCCCGCTACCAAAACCTTGCCACTGAAACCCAATGCCCTAAGTGAAATAAATATCATACATCTGTGTATGTACAGGAAATAATAAAGATAATACAGAAGTTGTGAAGGGTGCCCTAATTTGGTGAGCCTTTGCTTCTTAAACACAAAGTAGCATGCAAGTGATTTATCATCAGTACAGTACAGTGCTATAGTACAAACATTTAGTCTCACCCTATTTTTGCTTTTGAAGGTTTCCCAAATGTTTCATCACCAAAAGGCATGGCAAGCCTGTAGAATTGGCATCTTTGGTCTATGCATGCAGGCTCTTCTCATTGTGGTTAATTTGTTATACTCTACCTGAAGGCTGGTAACAAGCAGAGTACTGTATGGGTTTATTCTCTAATCTGTCCTGTTTAACATCTTTATCAGTGGCTTGCAGAAGGTGAAAGAGTGTGTTCTCACAGAGTTTGCAGATGTCACCAAATTGTGGAGTACCAATCAATACGCACAAGGGCAGGGCTGCTGTACAGAGGGTCTAGGCACAGGCTGGAGGAATGAGCCAAACCTTATGAAAATCAACAAGTACAAATGCAAAGTCCTGCACCTAGGAAGGAAGAATTCCTTGCAGGTTGGGGACTGACTGGCTGGGGACCAGCTCTGCTGAAAAGGAAAGACATGGGGCCCGCAGTGGACCATGAGCTCAATGTGAGCCAGCAGTGTGCTCTGACAGCAAGATGGTCAACGCAAACCTAAGCTCTATGAATAAAAGCACGGTCAGTGGGTCAAGAGAAGGGTTTGTCCCCCTCTATTTGTTATTCATTAGATGACATGTAGAATACTGTGGCCAGTTTGTCTTGCCATCTCTCGCCACCCCTGTCAAGGACAAGGAAATCTTCAATCAACTGGAGTGAGCTCAGCTTCTTCATCAAGAAGGTGGAGCCAGGTTCTTCACAGTGGTGCAGGGTGGGAGGACAAGAAACAACAGACATACATTGAGTAAAAGATGTAAGTTGAATATGACATAATGGTTAGAAAGAGAAACCTTTTTTACTATGAGGTCCGTCAAGAGGTGGGACAATTTCCTGGAATGACTGTGCAATTTCCATCCTTGGAGGTTTTCAAGACTCATCTGGATAAATTTAGACTTGGAGCAACCTGGTCTGATCTCATAGCTGAATCTGGCTTGTTGTTGACCTAGAGATTGCCTGAATTACCTTCAAGGCTGCAATGTTGTATGATTCTGGGTTTCTATTTTTTTAATGCACATTTTTAAAAAGCTTCAGTCAGACTAACTGTCTACTTTGTCCAGTATCCTGTTTCTGACAGGAATCAATGGTGGCTGCCTACATGGAAGTGTAAGAACATGCCAAGTGTAGTAGTATGGCAGTTCCAAGCAAAAATTCATTATCAGACTTTGTGCTGGAAGTCTCTCTTGGTTAACACCACACCCCTCTGAATAACCCAACCACCCTAAAAGTTTTCCCCATTCTTCTGCAGTATCAGATGGTTAAGGAAGGCCTCAAGTTAAAGACAGGACAGAATATGAGGGCAGAACAAAACTACATTTGCCTAGTTTCTTATTCTTTCCCGTGCACCACAAATCATTTACAGCAAAGAGGTATTGGTCTAACCAAACACTCAGTCTGACCTTCTATGGGCATTCATACAGAGAGCATCTGGATTTGCAGGTAGCTTTCAGCTTTCATATTTGTACAAAGTTTAGATTCTCAATGCCACCAAAGCAGTCAAAGTTAATTGAGACAATATCTGAAAATCATAAGCACGTGCATGTATACCTTAGGTGGGAAAAAAGTCATTTTCTTAAGGCAACAATGGGATTCAAAGTTTTATGTCAGCTAAGTAAAGTGCAAACCCCAGGAAATAATAAATTAATAATGGTAAAATTGATAGCCAGGCTTTGCCATTCAGCCAGATGCACATCTATAAAGATTCAGCCAATTTTTTCTTGTAATCTTGCCAGGGAAGGGAAAAAAATACATTACCAGAATTTAACATGCTGTATGATTTTGAGAATAACCCTTCAAACTGTCAGTCTTGTTGCCAAAACTACTGTGCAACAGTATTAAGCAACAGGAGGATGGACTCATTTCAAGCCCAGGTGCTGAGCAATTTGAAATGCATGAGCTCCTTGTTGTGAAACAATCATTCCCTCTCTGGCTCTTTGTGTCCTCCTCACTCCATGAACTGTGCTCATGGTGAATGTGCATTTACTTGCCTTATAGCTAGCGTTCACATGCAAATTTCCGAGAAGAGAGAACTATCTCCTCCTTTCTTTACAGGGTGCTGTCCTTATAAGAAATAGAGCACCGTAAAACAGCTGAATTGGAGGGTTCAGCACGAGTAATAAAGGAAACTTAGAGAGAGCAGATAACCTCTGATCCATGCACAACCCATGTACTAGTACCAGGTAACAGAAGAAGAAAAGTAAGAACAGTGTCAGTCAAAGAGGGTTTAGGAATTTATAATAATTTATGACTCATGCAAATAAGGCTTTCCAACACCTAAAAATTTTAACTGCTGTGGGATTTTTAATAGAACTTAAAAATCAATTTCAAAAATAATTAAGGACAAGTAAGCAGTATGCCAACAGTTTCTGTAGCAAAGCTCAGATTTATTTTCAATACTTAGAGCTATGTTCATGCAGCATGTGATTCATCTCATCCAGCTTCAGTTGTCTAAAAGTTAGTTGTCTAAGTCAAAGCTGGATCCCTTTATACCACTGAGGAAAAGCAGACACCTCAAGATGAGATAAATCACCTTTCAGGGATGCCTATTTCTTTCTTTTGACTATGAAGTAGAACTAAAACAATGAGCTGAACTAAGGACACGTTATCTGTGATTTCAGAAGTATGTAGCTGGCAATTTGTTGACTTAGACAGTTTGTCAGTCCAGCTGCTTTTATGTTTCTGTAAACCAGGGGGTAAGGAGTGCAATACAGATTGGGCCATACAAAATATAGGTCTGCAGGGGCAAGGAATACTTTAAGGCAATATTGCCAGCAAGTAAGGAATCTTTTCCTAAGTTTTAGATATAGGTGTTAGGTGAGATAAATCCATCCACAGTACCTCACTTCAATGAAGCTGAAAAATAGTGCAGTTATTTACTTCAGAATTGTAATTTCATTATCTATTCAAAACATCTGTTTTCTATTGTTATATGAAAATTACCATATGTTGGATAGTGAGAATGCTTTAACAAGCTCAGGCAACAGACCTGTGCCAGAGTTGGATACCGATCAGTGAGTTATGTTTGCAATGGGCAGTATGGGGCAGTGCTAGAGCCAGTCCACCCACAAGGCACAGTTCAGTGCCGTGCTGGGAGAGTAGTCCAGAAAGGGGTTTTTCAGCATCCTGTATCCTGAACAGAAATAGGGCAAAGAAATAAAGCAGAGTGAATTAGTATGTCATGTATACAATGACAGTTGTCTAAAAATAGAAACCAGGTGTATTTATGAGGAAGGTAATATTTTTATGAGACCAACTGATACAACTGGTAGAAAAATGGCATGCTTTTGGGCGTGTAAGCACTGTGCAAGAGTTCTCTGTTTTTCCAACCATAGAAATTTATAAAAGTTATAAACAACTGAAGACAGATTTTATAATGGAAAATGTAATGAAAATTTAACTATGCAGCTCTAATATCACTATCTATTATTTACTATAATGAATTTTTACATATAGGCAATATATATTCATTATTCTTAGCTTTGCTAACATACCTTCAGAGGGAGAAAAGAATATTAGTGTTGTAGAAATTTAAGTCTTCCCATCACTCACGAGAAATAGCATCTTATGACTTAAAAAATTACAACTTCTATAAATAACAACAGAGCCCTATCTCAAGGAAAGAAAGTTGTGACATTAATGTCCTACCACAAACTAGACATTGGGCAATGGCAAACCATAGATGAGTAGAAACCGCAACCTATTACTTGTTACTAATTCATGAAAGGAACAAAACCCCTTTCCGTTCATGTTATTATTGATAGCAAATTATCCGAGCCATTTCTCTGGATAACTGTGTTGAGAGTAAATGACAACACTTTGGCAGGGGGGGGCTGCAGGGGTAGTCTCTGTGAGGGGAGGCCAGTTCCAGCCAGCCCCAGCAGACCCACTGTGGTACACAGCTGAGCCCCTCAATCATGATGGTGGCACCTCTGGAAAAATGTGTTTAAGAAAGGGCAAAACACTACACAGGCAGTGAAGAGAGAGGAAGAAAGTGTGAGAAAACAGCCCTGCAGACCCCCAGGTCAGTGAAGAAGGAGGGGGAGGTGGTGCTCCAGGTACCAGAGCACAGATTCCCCTGCAGCCCATGGGGAAGACCATGGTGAGGCAGGCTGTCCCCTGCAGCTCATGGAGGTCCACAGTGGAGCAGATATCCACCCACAGCCCATGGAGGACCCCACGCCAGATCAGGCAGATATTACCTAAATGAAGCTGTAGCCTGTGGCAGGCCCAGTCTGGAGCAGAAGAAAGGTGTGAGGAGGAGGAGCGGCACAGAGGAACTGTTACGGATTGACCCCAACCACCATTCCCCATCTCTGCTCCTTGTGAAGCCTTGGGTGGAGGGGGCTGGGGGCAGAGAGGACTTGGGAGTGAAGGAGTGAAGTTGTGCCTCGAATGGGGAGAGTGGGAAGTATTGTTTTAATTTTTGTCTTTGTTTCTCACCATGCAACTCTATTTGTAACTGGCAATAAATCAAATTAATTTTCCCCAAGTTGAGTCTGTTCTGCCCAGGACAGTAATTAGTGAGTCCCTTTCTGTCTTGACCCATCAGCTTTGTCTTTCCTATTAACTCCCCTTGTCCTGTTGAGGAGGGGGAGCGAGTGAGCAGCTGGGTGGGGTTGTGGGCCAAGGCTAACCCACCACAATAACATACAACAGTGGAAGGCAACATTAAAAAGCTTCATCCAAGTTTCCAGACACTGACATTTATTACTAGTCTTAGCATAGAGCAACAGAGAAGACTAATTTACCACTAGTAAGACACTTTACAACACAACTTGTTCTGAAATTAACTGTACAGAAAATATATAAATTACCATTATAACAGAATGAATTATTCATCTGTCTATAAGTAGACACAACAGAGCAGGTGCAAGTAGGTTAGATGAGATATGTTAGGCCCTAAGACTATATATAGCATAGAATTTGTGCTCCACTTTATTTATCCAACTGCTTTTGCCAGTTGTAATGATAAACCTTCGGAGTTCCTGATCCTGGGAGGAGCAAGACTTATTTTTCACATTATTTATTAGAAATTCTGAAATCTCATACAGCAAAAGCTCTGTATGTGTTCCCCAGTAACTTCAGGAAAGGACCGTATTAGATAGTTTAACTTGCACCTAGCATTGTGTTAACTCAAATTCATTTCCTGGTTCTCAGTAAATCTTCAATCAGCCTCTTTCTAAGGCCTTCTGTATTGCTCTTGAGAAATCTCTTCAAAGGACTTCTCTCTCTTCTTTGACTAGGCAGGGGAATTTAAGGTGAGTTTAGTCTCTAAATGCTTTTAAAAAGCCTGGTCACAGGTATATCCTTAGAAATAGAGATATCAGCATGCAGGGTAAAAGGAATTTTGTACTACACTGAGAATTCTATTTGGAATTCCAGAGGGGGACTCACTCATCCCATTAAGGATGTTCTCAAGGTGTATTATGTTTCAGAGGCACCATAAAACTATAGTCACTGATACTGTTCTGTATAGTATCTGGTACAACTACTGACTTTTCCAAGCTATTGTTTATATTTTTAACCATGTACATAAATCCTTTTCCAAAGTTATTATTGCTTTACAAATATTTTTCTTAAGTTCTGATCATTTTTTAATATTTCTTCATTACGAGGAGAACTATTTTATGTATTTTAACTATTAACATTTCAGTGTCAGCAAGCTACATCAGAAAACTCTGAAAAAAGAGCCATGTATGAGTTGTGCTGATGCTGATTTGGTTTTGGTGTTAGTGGGTGGACTGGTGATCGGTGGGCCAATTAGATCAGTCACAATACCCATGTGATAGATCTAGTACTAAAAAAAGCCTGTAGAAAGGAAAATCCCATTTGTGGTTTGTTTTTTTTTTACCCCCCAGGTCTGAGGTCTGAAAGTATTTCCAATCATTGGGTCCAGTACATTGTACTATGTAGGCAGAGGCTTCCATGCCCCTGAAAGAAGCAAAACATTTACTATAAAATATACTGAGAAACTACACCTACATACTATCTTCACTGCATACCCATAAGAAAAAAGTGATCAAACAAAAATATTCATGTAGTGTCAGAAGACATCGATGAAAATTTTGAAAGGGATTGCCATGACTGTAGCTTGAAGCATTCCAAATACAAATGTAAACTATTAATCATAATAGAAAGGAAGACATAAAAAGGAGGTTGTTAGTGAGAGACTGACAAAAGACTGAATAAAGACTTTCAGGCTGAATGTTCCTTCCAGGCAGTGTAGTGGAAACAATAAAATAGCAAACATAATAGGACAAAAAGCAACTTTCACTAAAAAAGCCAAGATCTAATCTTGGAAACATAAAAGTAGATGAAGAATAGTTTAAATATTTTAAAATAAAAATCAGCCTTTCAATCTTGATTTTAACAAAAATATTCTTAGTGCTTTCAGATACTACTCTGTGTTTTATGATTAACTTCACTTAGAGCTGTAGGTGTTCATCAACTCTAAAATCAAAACACAAGTGTTTCAGCTTTGGCACATCAAGATGGAGGCATATAAAATTACTGTGCATCATTTTCTCTGTCTGTAAAATATAGGCTACAACTCTTTTTCACCTCAGAAGAGGTTTTGTGGCAGTGAAATCATTATTGGTTTTAATAATATCTATAATATCTGGAAATTTCTACTTCTATTCTATTCTATTCTCAAGCTTCTGAGTAAACATTGTTTTATACTTGAGTCATCCTTTCACTGAAAGTGCCATTTTACCATTTCATTCATCTGTGGTTTTCCTACTGACATTTTCATTGTCATGAAGATGTTCTTTTATAATAGGGACTGTTTTCTGTGTTATCTGTTTGATTGATTAGAGATTTACAGAGGCAATAAAAATTAATAAAACATTAAGAAAGAATAAATATAACAACATATGAAAATTAGTGACAATGAGAGCTATATGCAGATGCTGAATGAAGCATTTGGGCTAGAATTACAGTCTACAGTATTCATATTATTTTTAGAAAATATCAATGGTTACATAATATGTCTTTGGTACAAATAAACATGATACTTGTGGTTTTGACCCTCTTATTACTTAAAAACTTCTATACAGAGCTTTGTGACATCACTTTTTATACTCCTTACCCTGACAGATCCAAAAGCCACAGACAATTCTAATCTTATCAATCAATCCTCCTAGCAGAGCTTAGCCTCTTACGTCTTATAAATTTAGCAGTGCAGGAGTCAGACTTAGTTACACATGGATGCCATAGATTTCACTTATATCAATCTGCCCGTAAACTATAAATGGATCACATATTGTCTTTACAGTGTCTGTTGATGATTTCATAGAAATAAAGTTGCATAGGTTTGGTGTTATCAAACCTAATAGAACAGACTATTGGTGATCTCTTTGTAAGACCTTAAATTTGAAAGATTCAAACTTTGATTAATCCTGTCTTTGCTTTCAGAGATAGCCATCAAAAAAATGAATGCAAATCAGTTTAGTCATGATGTCATGTGAAACTACGAGTGAGGAAACAAGAGGAAACAAGGAGGGGCATCTACATTTATGTTTAACTATAATGTCCCTACCACTTCATAGTTTATTTTTAAGCATTTAAAAAAAATTCATATCACTATGCAAGCCCTTATGCAAGTAGAAAAAAGTGTGTTTCTGTATAAGTGTGTTTGTGCATGTTCATGCATGCATGTAACTGAATAGGAGACATTCTTGGTGCTTTGGAACCTATTGCTTTGAAATTATATTTAGATTTGTGTTAGAAAGTAATTTCATGTAAATGTAAATAAAATAAACAGGACTGGCAGGCAGTTCTTTCTTAGAAATTACAATTCCCAGACCATTTTTCCAGAGATTTTTAGGCATTACAAAACACTACTGTAGTGAGAACTTCCTGTGAATACTGCTCATCAGTCTTTCCCTGGAAGAAGGAAAAGAAACTAAAATCAGCACCCTAAGTTAATAATAGGAGCACATATCATAGCCTATTGACACATTTCTCTCTTAGGGGCTGGTGAGGTGCTCAAACTTGTCCACCTCTTTCTTTGTCAGTTGTTTCAGAGTCCACTTTGAGCATAATAAGAACATACCAAGTTTGCCACTAGAGAAGATTCTATTCCTTCATATCGTATTTCCCTGTGTAGTAAGTCCTGTCAAAGAAATGAGAACTGTTATTAGAGATGGTTGTATTTCCCAGATCTCTGTTACTTACCTCTAGAGGGATCTCAGAGAACTGTGTTTCATAGCCAATGGTTCTACTAATGACAACTCACGCATAGGGTGCAAGATATTTCAATATCATAATGTTTCATGCTTAAAGATATGAACAGAAATTTAAAAAATATATATCTTTTTTTGGATAAGTGTAAGTTTTCCAAGTTTAATTTTAATTCCATACTGGAACAAAATTAAGACTTTTGAACAATCTACCAAAAAGACCTGTCTCTTCTGAGGTAGAGTGAGCTATATATCCAAGACAGACTTGCCACTAGCTCTGTGTTTAGATACTGGAGTGAGAAACAGAAAGGCCAAGTTAAACCACATAAGGATGCATGTCTTCAGTGTGTCTTTTTTATCTCAGGCAAATGGTCAAACCTCAGGACTGTAAAATCCAGATTTTTGATACATTCTCTCTGGCATGCTTCTGCAGTTCAGAGGCTAAAATATACACTCATGGTCTAAGAGGTTCATAATCATTCTATATGTTACTTGATTTTGAAAGAAAGACCAGAACCTACCCTTCCAATTCCTTTTCAATTCTAAATAATGATTGCTCAGGGCTGAACTTCTCTTGAGGCTCACCATTTTTTTCATGCGCAAAACCCTCCTAATGAAATTTTATTTAGACTGATGAATATTGCTGCAAAAAAGAACAGAAAGTGCTGTCACGTAAATAACAACTGTCTCTCCCAATGAATATCTGTGTGCAACTTTGAGGCAAATCACAGAAGATTGGGGTTTACATATGCCATCAGCCTTTTTGAGGTCATTCAGGGTCTATGTTTACCTTTTCATTATATTTAGATTCCAGAGTTTCAGTACATTCACAATGTATGAATCAGAGCATGTTCTGAGTGAAAGCAAACTAAATGTGATTCATTGACAAAATGCTTGCTGAGGTAAGAAACCCTTTGCTTGAAGCTGTGTTGGCATACATGTATCTTTGAGAAGTGTGTGTTCACCTTTAGCTCAATCGCTACAGAGGTCTTACTGCTACTCTTGACAGCCTTGGATATTCAGATAGGAGATAAGGTTTATAATGCTTCTTATCATTTTAAGACACCAATGTGTTGCAGCTGCTCCTCCTCAGGCTACATGTCAATGCTGAAAATTTCAACAGCTATGGATTTCTTCAGTGCAAAGAATAGACATGTTCAAATAGTACTAGTGCGTAAACCTCTGCACTGGCTCCATGTCACCTACTATGTGCAGATCAGCTTACTTCTGAATATCTTTAAAGCCTCAAGCAAGTTAGAAACATAACAGACCTGTGCAACAAGATTTGAAAGTGACTGAAAATAAGACAAAAATTAGGAAGTTCTTTGGATCGTTTATGCTACTGTTAGTACTCTAGACTGTCACCATACCCAAACTAGCTTTTAACTACTTTGGGAGCTGTAAAAGGTAAACATAGCAGCGTAGAGCTAAGCCTCAGGGAATGAATCCTACTTCTCAGTTATAGGAGTTTCCAGATGATGCCTTTGCATTTCACTCTCCAGAGTTTGGCTGGTACACTCTGATCAACCTTTGTTTCACTTCAGTGTGCTGTATACAGCATTTCTGTGGTTAGGCTTTTGGTTAATCTTCTTGTTTGATGTTTTGGTTGAATTTACTGAAGATTTGTTTGTTTTATGGGGAAAGATTACTATACTAGGCAAATAGGGGAACTTAACACTTGGGCAGTTATTACTGATCTTCAGTATACTCATTTCATCACTTAGAAATAGTGACTAGTGTTTTATACACCTCCATAGAAAACCCTACCACTTATGCTATCCGCTAACTGATATTTCCAAAGAAATTTTATCTTATACACATCATGAAGTAAATTAAATATAGTAGATATAAGATAAATTATAGTAAAATATGTTATTAAAATATTATCACATTCTTACATGCAATATACTATACATAATCTATAATAATAATGATTTATTACATATAGCAATATGACTTATTATGTATATTATGCATTTATATTACATATTTAAGAACTGTTGTTATTTTCATTTAGATTAATTTGACAGCAAAAGGCATTTCCAAAAGTATATTTCTATTTTAAACTTCACTTTGAGTAGCTAGAACTTTTTTCACAGACTCTGAACTACCCTGGGTCTTTTGTATGCTGTGCATTTATATGTTGATTGCTGTACATTTTACTGTCTGTATATATAACCTTGCACAGAAGCTGGAATATTGACCGAAGTACACCAATATCACTACTGGCTGCTAGTATGGTTACTGAGCCAAAGGGCTTGTTTAGAGCATTATCTTTATAGGGCAAAAGGTCAAGGAAAGAATATTGTCAAAAGGCTTGTCTACATTATGGATTTTTTCTACAGGTATAGTTGCACCAATGTACAATATATTTACTTGGTTTAAAACATGATCTGCACCCATATAGCTTTGGCTTGGATTCTAACTGGGCTGAACACTGCAACAGTGGAAATTCCTATTTCATTAAAGAAGACTTCTCTAAGAGACCGAAGCTTCACTGCTAATAGAAAGTCATTGGTAGAAAAACATTTTATGTTAGGAAAAGTGGACTTAATTTAATTACTTCTTCTCCTCTCTCACATAAAAGGCTCTGTAGCAAAAGCAAACATCTGGTATAAATACTGCCACATTCTAAGGAAACTGAGAATTGCATCAGAGTCTGCATTCTTCATGTGATATCCTTCTTAGTTGTGTCTATAGTGAGCAGTCTGCATTGCTGTGCACTCATAGGTCCTAGTCCACATACATCAACTCCCTTACACAGAAACAAAGGAGCAAGAAGTGGCCCAATACAGGTCCATGTCTCATTTAAAAATGCATTTCACTGTACAGCTCTACTCAGCAAGTGCTTAAGGGTGTTAGGTTCAGATGTCCACATACATAGTTTATATAGTTTATCTCCATATGAGATAGTTTACAAAGCACTTGTGCATATATTAGCCAAACTCAGGGAAATTCTTGCAGGTGGAAATCATATGACCAACTCAATAGTAGAGACATCCAAATCCAATGTAACAATGTAATAGAATTCTTTTGTAATCCATAGAAACAAATAAATACTTTGAGTATGATTTAAAAATATATTTCAAAAGAGATCAACTGAATCTTGCCCTAAAGTGCCCATGTGTACCCTCTAACACTAATTGGAACCAAAGATGATTAGTTCATACCTAAACATAGGTGAAAGGAATCCCACTCTTAAAGCATTATTTAGACACCCAAATCAGTATAGTAGAGGTCAACACTATCACTAGAATTTTTCAAGGAATAAGGTCTAGAATGATGCAATGATTTGCCATGAAAAACAAAGGCTAAAGTCTGAGAAGTTATAATTGGAGACTGTGGCAAAGCACTCCATGACCAGATCATATTTTCAGTAAAGAAGGTGAAAGGCATATCTTCATCAGTTGTGAAAATCGTGAGGATTGTTGTTACTTATGTTATAGCCTCCATATTTAAGAAAGGGTGAAAAACTGCACAAAAGCAGCTGGGAGAGGAGTGAGACAATGTGAGAGAAACAACTATGCAGACACCAAGGTCAAGAGAGGAGGTGCTCCACATGTCAGAGCACAGATTCCCCTGGAGCTTGTGAAGATCATTGTTCCTAAGGTTTTCCCTCTGCAGCCCATGGAGGACCATGTCAGAGCAGATATCCACACTGCAGCCCAAAGAGAACCCTATGCCAGAGCAGGTGGATATGCCCTGAAGGAAGGTTCAGCCCATGGAAAGCCCATGCTGGAGCAGGCTCCTGTGGCCCATGGGGGACCCATGCTGGAGCAGTCCGAGAAGAGGAGAGAAGAGGAGAGGAGAGGAGAGGAGAGAAGAGAAGGGAAGAGAAGGGAAGAGAAGAGAAGAGAAAAGAGAAGAGAAGAGAAGAGAAGAGAAGAGAAGAGAAGAGAAAAGAAGAGAAGAGAAAAGAAGAGAAGACTTAGTTGGAAGGGACCTGCAATGATCATCTAGTCCAGCTGCTTGACCAATTCAGGATTGACCAAAAGCTAAAGCATGTTATTAAGGGCATTGTCCAAATGCCTCTTAAACACTGACAGGCTTGGGGCATCGACCAACTCTCTAGGAAGCCTGTGCCATTGTTTGACCACCCTCTGAGTACTGAAATGTTTCCTAATGTCCAGCCTAAACCTCCCTTGGCACAGCTTTGAACCATTCCCATGTGTCCTGTCACCAGATACCAGGGAGAAGAGCTCAGCAGCTCCCTCTCCACGTCCCCTCCTCAGAAAGCTGCAGAGAGCAATGAGGTCACCCCTCAGCCTCCTTTTCTCCAAACTAGAGAAGCCCAAAGTCCTTAGCTGCTCCTCATAGGACATTCCTTCCAGCCCTTTCACCAGCTTCGTTGCCCTCCTCTGGATAGATCAAGGACTTTGACATCGTTCTTAAATTTTGGGGCCCAGAACTGCACATAGTACTCAAGGAGAGGCCTTTTTTGACCAGCTCACTACACTGTGTTTGAAGCACCCCAGGATGCTTTTTTCCCTCTTAGCTGCCAGGGCACACTGCTGACTCATATTGAGCCTACTGTTGACCAGCACTCCCAGATCGCTTTCTGCAAGGCAGCCCTCCAGCCACTCTTCTCCCATTTTATACTTGTGGGCAGTGTTACTCCATCCTAGGTGCAGAATCCGACATTTCAACTTGTTAAATTTCATGCCATTAATCATAGCCCAATGCTCCAATCTATCTAGAGCCCTCTGCAAGGCCTCTTGTCCCTCAACAGAGTCAACAACACCTCTCAGTTTAGTGTCATCAGCAAACTTGCTAAGGGTGCTTTCAACTCCTGCATCCAGATCGTTGATAAATTCATTGAACAGGATTGGCCTTACAATTGAACCCTGCGGAACACCATTGGTGACCCGTCACCAGCCAGATGTAGCCCCATGCACTACAATCCTTTGATCTCTGCCCTTCAGCCAGTTCTTTATAGAGTGCACCGTGAACCTCTTCATCCTACATTTGGACTTGTCCAGCAGGATGCTGTGAGGGACAATATCAAAAGCCTTACTAAAATCCAGAAAAACTACATCTACCACCTTCCCTTCACCCACTAGGTGGGTAGCCTTATCATAGAAAGAAAAGAAGACATTCATGAAGGACTGTATCCTGTGGGAGGGACCTGAAGCTGCAGCAGAGGAAGAGCATGAGGAGGAAGTAACAACAGAGACAAAGCGTTATGGACTGATGGCAAACCTCATTCCCCATCCACCTGTTTTGCTCAGAGGGAGGAGGTAGAAGAGTTGGAAGTGAAGTTGAGCCTGGGAAAGAAGGGAGAGATGGGGGGAAGGTGTTATTAGATTTGTTCTTATTTCTTATTATCCTAATCTGTTTAATTGGCAATGAATTAAATTAATTTCCCCATGTTGAGTCTGTTTTGTCCATGACAGTAAATGCTGAGTGATCTTCCTGTCCTTATCTGAACCCATGATATTATATTTTCTTCCCCTGTCCTGTTGATGGAGGTGGAGTGATAGAGTGGTTTGGCGGGTACCTGGTGACCAGCCAAGGTCAGCTCACCACACTATTCTGTAAAAAAGAGGTAAAAGTTTTCTGATGAACTAAACAATACTGTAGTACATCTCTGGAGGGGTGGTTAAACTTTCCTCACAGCTCTCTAGCAAAGTTAATGTATCAGTGACAGTTGCATGGTTTCTTGAGCTTTCTGTTGAGTCTCTTGGTGCTCATGTCGTTCAGCACTGCAACCTATTTAGTATGAAAGGTCCTTTCTGTTTTCTGAAATGAATCCCTTTTCATTTATATTAGTTGAAATTCTGAAAGTAGTGTCTGTATTTTCTACATCAGGACTGAGCTATATTTCCTGTGGCATGTATTTGCTACAGAAGCCAAGCTAGGCTAAATTCTTCAGTGAGTTATTTGTCCCACTCATTTTAGGTACCTAGTTTATGAATGTTCATCCAAATTCTTCTCTGGAGGTACTTCTCTCTGTCTATTTTATAGAAAAAAAATTTAGAGAAGAGTCTCAGATTAGAGGCATAGCTTTCAGATAGGAAGATGAGGCAACTATAACCTTTTCATATAAAATGATAGAGAAGCATGAGATCAGTGAGAGAGAGTTAAGTTTTTCCTTTTTGTTTTGGCACTTTGACATTAGGCAAAATGAAAGATGACACAAAGAAATACTTTCTTGAAGGTTCTTAGAGCCAGTGAAAGTGAAGTTAGTTCAATCTTCAAGGGAAAATTTGAATACCACATTTGTCCCTTGTGTATGCTAATGATTTTGGCACTTATAAATAAAATGAACAGTGCAGAATAATTGCTTATTTCCAAAAACTTCATAAAGATTTTTATTATGTATAGTTACCCTGTGTGCTTGGATGAGTGCTTTAAAGTCTCCCTCAGTAGGCATTGATACAGTAGATCATAGCAGCACTAAAAAAACCATTATAGTCTATTATGTCAATGAGCTGTGCATGAAGAATTTCCTTAGTAGTATTTATTGGCACAATACAGCATGACAACTGTAGAATGTATGATTATGCTTTTGATGGAGGAATCATAACAGTTACATTAAGATCTCTTGGAAATTAAGTAGCAGTGTCCCATGCACTTCAACCAAGACCATAATAGCTCTAAAGGGTCTCCTATGATCACCATGGATGAAAAGAAGAATAACTGTTAGTGTAATCAGACCAAGTCTTTTAGTATGAGGTTGTCTTCATCCTCTTCTATAATATTTTTCTGTTAATGTTAAAAAATATGGAGAGATCCTTGTTAAAATGCACAAGTTTTCATTTAAAACTCTATAACCCATGAGAGTCAGACTAGCTTTTCTCTCCATATTTAACTCATTTCATTGCACCTTGAAGTATTATAGGGGTCTAAAAAGACTGTGTGATCTTATTGACCATGTGTACCATAATCCTCCCTAAATACAAAAGCTGTGTAAAAATAATCCAACAAAAGCCAGGAACTACAGAGTTAAGGCTTCTTATTCCATCCCTAATACAATCCACATGTCTGGGGATTGCATTTGATATTCTTTGGTTCTGGGCAGATGGGCTAGTAAAACGCTGAGCTGATTCAGGATGAGACACTGTTATGCCTCTTCATTTTCTCCGCTTCATGGGGAGGTGGAGGATTGTGCAGACAGTTTTCACCAAGGTATTGCTAATTAGCAAAGTGTAAACTCACCATGGGTTGCCAACACAAACTCTTTCAATACAATGCGGTTTTAAAAGAATTGTTGAAGTCTCAATGTTCAGTCTCTCCACAGATGCCTTACGTGGAGTTCCTAAAAAAACTTAGGGTTCTCAAATCTCTAGTCACCTCTGAAGCTTTCTGAAATCTGTACTGCTGTAGGCAAAAGTCAACAGACATGAAATGGTTATACGGTTCTTCCTTATAGCCAGAGCAAGAGCCATTACAGATGTTATTCTTTATAACAACTCTTACAGAAGACTGCTGTAAAGGACAAATTCTACAGTTTTCTGTCAATATGGAATTATATTCAGTGAGATTGAAGTCTCAGGCTGTCACATAAAAAAAATCCTGCCATGTTCAAGTAAACACCAGTGATTTTGTTAAAGTGAATGTTTCCTTTCAGAGAACGGGAAAAAAAAATCAATAAACACTAATTGGCATTTACATTCTACTCATATAAGGCTTCATGTGAAACAGTGAAGTAGAATTATTCTTCACCATTTTGTTTGTTTGTTTTGGTGGGGCTGGTTTTTGTTTGGATTTTTTTTGGCATGGAAAGCTTATCCTTTTTTTTTTTTCTTTTTTTTTACTTTTCAAATGAAAGGATATTTCACAGGGAGATCTAGCTTTCCTTTGCCTTCTGCTATCTAAGATCATTGACATATCTGCAAAGTGGGTGAAAAATAATTTCATAGCTTGGTTGATTATAATTTGTGAGCAGTCTGTGCATGAGTAACCAAAATCTAAGTGTATAATCAGGGTAAAAATATATTTTAAAAAATAACAATTCACTAAATTTTTACAATTATAAATTATACAACAGAAAATGAGAAAAGGCTATGAAGCAGAGAAGTGTGTACAAAATATTTCGCAAAATTCACTTCTCCATTCAAGTTACTAAAGTTAATCTGGGTATCAATTCAGTTCCCATATTGATACAAGTGACATTTTCTTTTGATACAGCCAAAGGTGTCTGGATGGAAACCATTGCTGAAAGCCTTTGTTTATTAACTAGAAGACAGTGCCTTGTTAATACAGTGATACACTTTTCCAATTGGAAGTTGAGAGCTCCCTATAACCAGGCTTGTAGAAGAAGTTCAGAGACATTTTAACATTAGAGTGTAGAAAAGAAACAGTGGAAGAACAGAAACTTTTTGTAATATGGTCCTTTTATAAAACACGCTTTTCCAGAAGTAGTCCCAAATTAATTGAAGCTACCTCTGTCATCTGATAAAAGAAATAATTCATTTTGTCAGTAACATCTGTTTTGTTATCAAAACTTCTAAACCAAAATGAATTCAAACTTTTTAATTAATTCCTTCTGAGCAAAATCAAGTTGTATGTAATTTATAATGCTAGTCAAAATAGCATCCAGAATTTGAAAAGCTTAAATACAATCCAAAAACTAAAATAAAAAGAAAGTCATTCTTTCAGTTGAGGCCTCCCCTCCATCTTCTTAATTATAGGTCCTAAATGGACTTTTCAAAGGCCGAAAATAATCCTATATAACCCCTTTTGTAGACATTAAATAGGATCAAAATATTATATTAATAAATGAAAAAGATAAAAGTAGCAATTACAGTTTAATCTCACCAGTTACAGAGCTTCTACTTGCTTATTTCCACATACTGCACTTATTGCCCAGCACACCACTGTTTCCTACACTGTAACAGTAAAAATAAATACAAAATGTATGCAATTGCCATATGGACATGATTTTGAAAGACTTACAGCTTTCGTGTTGTTCATGAAAGATGGAGGGGAGAAAATTGTTCTGCAGTGTTGTGACTCTTTAAAGAGTTCTTGAAGAAAATGTAATGCAAATGCTATGCTATTTTCACGTCACATACTGTGCTTATAATAAGTGAACAAATTATTGATTTTTAGTAGGGAGATTATTTAAAACATTTATTTTATGCTTTCTGGATCAGTATTAACCATAAACATGGAGAGCACACTTATTTAAAAAATTTAACTTTTTAAGTCACTGGAATAACTGCTGAGTTTGCAGTACAATGGTACGGGCATTTGGTGTCACTGCCCTGGTCCTTATACTTCAAACAATTGAAATATTTATAAGATGTAAAATTTTACAATAATGCAATTTAAAATTACTGTATTTTCAGGTCATTAAGTAAATATTGTCATACATTAAGTTGTTCTGTCTTGTTGAGGACAATCTTGGATCACTGTTTCAAATATTGCTGTAATTTTCTTGACTTGGTCTGTTGTGACAGACACATTCTTATGGAAAATGGAATGTTACCCTCCCATGTTAGCCAAAAAAGGATGGTTCAAGAGTACAGAAAAATTAACTGCCTCAATTATTGTGATTCAGCTGTGGGACTCACTGCTGCAAGAACTAAAATCACATTACTTTCAGAAATGCCAAAACGTCATTCTGCAAAAGAAAGCAAACAAACAAGAAAAGCCTAGCCATCAAGTTGAAAAAGACCATGAGACAGAAAATAAATCTGTAGTTTCTAGGTGGGGTAAGGTACTAAAAATATTACTAATAAATACAATATCAATTAGATACAACTTCACTGACACAAATTTGTACTATGCATGCACATTCAGAAACATTAATAACTCTGAAAATAGAAAAGGGAGACCTAAATTCTTCCAGTCATCTGAATGCTGGCAGAGATTTATAGTGTATACTCAGACCATCTTAACTCTGTTCCCTGGAGTAGTAAATTAACTGTAAATTAACTGTATTCAAGAGTTAAATGGCCGAGGGATTCACTGGAGTGCATTGGAAGAGCTGTGATGGAGTCCCAGAGCAGGGAAAAGATCTTTTCCCTTTCTTCCATATTTCCATTTGAAATCTTTGTCCTTGGAATGATACGCAGCTCAGTAAGGAAAGAATAGGGAAGGAAACCGTAAATCTTGCTGTGGACAAGGGTAACAATTTTGAGAGAGACGAATGTGACTGTAGGTTTAGTGATGGCTGAGAGCATTGTTCCTGTGAAACTGAATGGAGTGATTGTAAAAGAAGGTTTGAACTTGCAAACATTATCTGATATATCTTTTCATTAATGTTGTTAGCCAAATGTGTATTCTGCACAAGCACTAGTAACCCTTGTTCAGCCCAAGAGCTTAATGTACATACACTTGTGTGGGACATGTTGGGACATGTTTGAAGAAAGCAGAATTAGAGCTATGCTAGTTTTTTTCACCATTTTTAGGTTTATTTTTCAAAATACTTCTGGAATGTTCAGAGAGATGACAAGATACTACAGGGAAGTTTAACTCTTACCTTCAAAAGCATATATCCAGTTAGTCATCCTGACATATGCCACTTAAGAATATACAAGGTATACTGTCTGGCCTCCAAGTGTTTCTCCAGAAGGTCCTAAGTCTCCAATACATTCTCTCAGATGATACTTGTTATGTAGTCTGGATTACTAAATCACAAGTTTGAAGGTGTCACTCATTTCAAGGTTAAGACACTTTCTCTTGCTCAGTATAATTAATGAAGTCAAAAGAATGAGTCGTCTAAAGTCACAAGGGTGAGATTCAGAAATGTTTCTA
>VYZV01020527.1:6073-22144 GCA_013401275.1 Pandion haliaetus | reverse complement strand
CTCACTGTGGATATTTATCCTTTCCTGAAACTTACTATTTTGGTATAATAAAAGACTTGCAGTACATCAATCTTTCTACACTAGGAGCAAGTGCATATATGTTCAAGTTCTCTTGGTTTCCGTAACAACTGCAAAAACTCTGTGCAAGAAGATTTCTAGTCAATTGCTGCAACATGATGTTCTATTGGAAGAAAGGCTGGAAAATGAAATTATTTGCCATGTTTAATTTTTTAAGTTTCCTGCAATTTTTTCTGTGATGTTGTTGATGTTGATGATGATTCAGCTTACAAAGTGCAGTTGAGAAACATTCAGCTCGAGTTAGACTTCATCTGATTGATAATACTATCTCAATCCACAAATAGAAATCAGAGAATGCTGTAGCTGCTGTCTTCTTTTGCCACTGCCAAAAGTTGTCGAGGTGAGGTCCCACATCCTGTCTGACATCCTTTAGCCATGTTGCCTTTGCTAGCTATGGCACCAGCAACTAATGATCCTTTGTGCAGCCCATGACTTTATCCATCTGAGGTCCTAAATATGCATCTAGGCCAACTTGAACACACCTTTTCACTAACAATGCAGAGCAAATGGTAGCTGCTTGTCTATGTTAACAAGTTATTTCCCTCAGATCTGCCACAAGTGTTCAGTCCTGTTTCCCTTCTTTTCTGTCTCATCTTTCCAAGTAGTTAATATCCTCTCAGTCAATTTGTTCAGTAAAGCTTTTGATGTGCACAAGAATGTGAGAAGGATGTGAGCCAGGGAGTTTCATTTACCACTCTGTGTTTGCTGTAGACTTAAAGATAACTCTTACTCAGAATTAAAATTCACTCTTTTTTTCTTTTTATTTAACCACTTTCCAGTATTAGTTTCTGCTTATGTACCATCAAGCACATCTACTTCGTCCTACTAAAATTTGTAATTAATATTGGAAATGCATGAGTCACTCATTACTGACCGTGATTCACATTACCTTTAAGTATTTGCCCAATATTAACTGTACGTATTTCTTTTGATTAAACCTCTGCAAGAATAATAAGAAGCAATGGCTCAACAGAAATATTTCTGATTAACAAAAGCCAGCCGCAGGAAGGACAAACACTAGAGGTTAATAGGGTTTTGATTGTTTGGATTGATTGAAAAGGTCTCCCAAGTAATGTTTTTTTCAAATTCAGTCTGTGTGGTGGGAGCATGTTTGTTGTAGAGTAGACTTTGGTTTTGTGTTGTCTTGTTCTTATGAATTCATTTTGTACTTGATAGTAAAACAAGGCTAGACTCACTAAGCTTGCCATGTGCCCTCTTTGCTAAAAGATGTTTTAAAATAGCAGTTGTAATGGAAGTCTAATGCAATAAACAGGTCTACAGGCAAAAGCAAATTCACAGTACTGATGATGAATGCAAATAAAATGAGCTGAGACTGAAATGTAGCCAAGAAAATGCAACAGAAAAAAAAAAGAAAATTAAGAATTTTCTTTGAAAATTTTATTCAGATCTCTTCATGCTTTTTCATCATATGTCCTCTTGGACAGAAGCATTTCCTATCTCAGACTTCACGCCTATATTACAAAACTTTACTTTTCTATTGTTAGTCCTGAAAATAACCTAAATTTATTTACCAACTGTAGAATAATTCGTTTAATTTCTAGATTGTCAGGGAGAGGCACATAAGCAGCTTAAATCTGTCTCAGATGCCAAGTCATTCAAAGTCCAAATCAGATCTGACATTAACATAGATAGCTATTGTGTTGATTTATAAAATATACAACATTAACTATTGTCACATTATTCACATAAATAGATTTAGGAACAATCACCTCGAGGTATTAATATAAGCACTCTCTAAACAGTCCTTGAAATACCAGTTAATGTCTTTCAAATTTGCATATAAAGATAATACATTATTCAAGGTGTAAAAGGGTATAATTTTCCATTGGGCTCAATCTGAAAGTCTATGTTTGAGTAAATGTAACACACAAGTTAAAATTCAAGGATTGTAAAATGACATAAATCAAACACTAGGAAGGTCGCAAAGTTTAAGATGTCTCATGTGGTGTGCAACATTTTCAGCTATTATTGGCATTTTCAAAGGTGACTGGTTATATTAATTGAATTTGTAATGGGTATTAGTATTGGATCAGATGTTGGTAATTAGGAAAGGGCCAAGATGAACCAGACTCTGAAAGCATACTGTTGTGCTTTAAGATCAGATAATAATTAGAACACAGCCATAAGGAAGTTTTATGATAAAGGGTGACAGATTCTGCTCTGTCATGCTATGCAAATCTAGATTCATCACATTTTTGCTAATGCAGACCTTTATATTCTCATCAGAATGGCAGAAAGGAGGATACTGGCCAAGAAAAATTAACTGAAAGAAGGAATATGAAGTAAATTTCCTTCAAAGTGGGAACAGCCAATATTATAAAGGACAGTGAAATATTAACTGAGCAGTGAAATACAAAATGGTTCATCAGATTCAATGTTCAGAAGATAAAATAGACTGTAGGAACTGACAGAGTGAAAAAACACAATTTAATAATCAGGTGCTTTAAAACACCCAAGAGAAGAAAATAACTTGAGGTGGAAAAACTTAAAATGTTTCAAATATTAAATAAAAATAATATAGATCATACAGTGAATGTGAATTACAGAAAATATTATAGCATTCAAATGATGTGCAAGGGGAAGTGACTCAGAGCGTGCCCTGAGGAGTTCTGGTCATTTATTTTCAAAAGGATGTAACAGAAATAGGGAAGCCACAAGAAAGGTCAGTGTGAAATACACTGGAAACTAAAAACCTTAAAAAAAACCTGGAGAAAGTAGGCTTTATTGTCAACCTTAAGAAGGGAGCTAAGGTGGGATCTTACTGCAGACAGATATGTAATGGCGGGTATAGTGGACATATTATAGAATCATGGAATGGTTTGGGTAGAAAGGACCTTTAAAGATCATCTAGTCCAACCCCCCCATGCCATGGGCAGGTGCAAATTCCACTAGATTAGGTTGCTCAAAGTCCCATCCAACCTGACTTTTGAACATTTCCAGTGATGAAGGGGCATCCATAACTTCTCTGGGCAACCTGTTCCAGTGTCTCACCACCCTTATCGTAAAAAACTTCTTCCTTATGTCCAATTTAAATCCACCCTCTTTTAGTTTAAAACCATTGCCCCTTGTCCTGTCACTAGAATTCCTGGTAAAAAGTCTTCCTCCATCTTTCCTATACATCCCCTTTAAGTATTGAAAGCCCACAACGAGTTGTCCCCAGAGCCTTCTCTTCTCCAGACCTAACAACTCCAACTTTCTCAGCCTTTTTTTATAGGAGAGGTGTTCCATCCATCTGATCATTTTCATGGCCTTCCTCTGGACCCACTCTAATCAGCCCATTCTTGGACGTATACCATGAAAGGACAAAACCCAATGGCAAAAGTTTCCAAACCAGATATTCTAGTGTCCTGGTTTAACCCCAGCCAACAACTAAGCACCACGCAGCCATTCGCTCACTCTCCCCAGCAACCAGTGGGATGAGGGAGACAACTGGGAAAAAAAAAAGTAAAACTCGTGGGTTGAGATAAGAACAGTTTAATAGAACAGAAAGGNCTCTCTAAACAGTCCTTGAAATACCAGTTAATGTCTTTCAAATTTGCATATAAAGATAATACATTATTCAAGGTGTAAAAGGGTATAATTTTCCATTGGGCTCAATCTGAAAGTCTATGTTTGAGTAAATGTAACACACAAGTTAAAATTCAAGGATTGTAAAATGACATAAATCAAACACTAGGAAGGTCGCAAAGTTTAAGATGTCTCATGTGGTGTGCAACATTTTCAGCTATTATTGGCATTTTCAAAGGTGACTGGTTATATTAATTGAATTTGTAATGGGTATTAGTATTGGATCAGATGTTGGTAATTAGGAAAGGGCCAAGATGAACCAGACTCTGAAAGCATACTGTTGTGCTTTAAGATCAGATAATAATTAGAACACAGCCATAAGGAAGTTTTATGATAAAGGGTGACAGATTCTGCTCTGTCATGCTATGCAAATCTAGATTCATCACATTTTTGCTAATGCAGACCTTTATATTCTCATCAGAATGGCAGAAAGGAGGATACTGGCCAAGAAAAATTAACTGAAAGAAGGAATATGAAGTAAATTTCCTTCAAAGTGGGAACAGCCAATATTATAAAGGACAGTGAAATATTAACTGAGCAGTGAAATACAAAATGGTTCATCAGATTCAATGTTCAGAAGATAAAATAGACTGTAGGAACTGAAGAGTGAAAAAACACAATTTAATAATCAGGTGCTTTAAAACACCCAAGAGAAGAAAATAACTTGAGGTGGAAAAACTTAAAATGTTTCAAATATTAAATAAAAATAATATAGATCATACAGTGAATGTGAATTACAGAAAATATTATAGCATTCAAATGATGTGCAAGGGGAAGTGACTCAGAGCGTGCCCTGAGGAGTTCTGGTCATTTATTTTCAAAAGGATGTAACAGAAATAGGGAAGCCACAAGAAAGGTCAGTGTGAAATACACTGGAAACTAAAAACCTTAAAAAAAACCTGGAGAAAGTAGGCTTTATTGTCAACATTAAGAAGGGAGCTAAGGTGGGATCTTACTGCAGACAGATATGTAATGGCGGGTATAGTGGACATATTATAGAATCATGGAATGGTTTGGGTAGAAAGGACCTTTAAAGATCATCTAGTCCAACCCCCCCATGCCATGGGCAGGTGCAAATTCCACTAGATTAGGTTGCTCAAAGTCCCATCCAACCTGACTTTTGAACATTTCCAGTGATGAAGGGGCATCCATAACTTCTCTGGGCAACCTGTTCCAGTGTCTCACCACCCTTATCGTAAAAAACTTCTTCCTTATGTCCAATTTAAATCCACCCTCTTTTAGTTTAAAACCATTGCCCCTTGTCCTGTCACTAGAATTCCTGGTAAAAAGTCTTCCTCCATCTTTCCTATACATCCCCTTTAAGTATTGAAAGCCCACAACGAGTTGTCCCCAGAGCCTTCTCTTCTCCAGACCTAACAACTCCAACTTTCTCAGCCTTTTTTTATAGGAGAGGTGTTCCATCCATCTGATCATTTTCATGGCCTTCCTCTGGACCCACTCTAATCAGCCCATTCTTGGACGTATACCATGAAAGGACAAAACCCAATGGCAAAAGTTTCCAAACCAGATATTCTAGTGTCCTGGTTTAACCCCAGCCAACAACTAAGCACCACGCAGCCATTCGCTCACTCTCCCCAGCAACCAGTGGGATGAGGGAGACAACTGGGAAAAAAAAAAGTAAAACTCGTGGGTTGAGATAAGAACAGTTTAATAGAACAGAAAGGAAGAAACTAATAATTATAATAATAACAATAATAAAATGACAGTAATAACAAAAGGATTGGAATATACAAAACAAGTGCAACCACTCGCTGACCAATGCCCAGTCAGTTCCCGAGCAGCACTCCCCCCCCTTGACCAACTACCCCCAGTTTATATACTCGGTATCACATCGCATAGTATAGAATATCCCTTTGGCCACTTTGGGTCGGCTGCCCTGGCTGTGTCGCCTCCCAACTTCTTGTGCCCCTCCAGCCTTCTTGCTGGCTGAGCATGAGAAACTGAAAAATCTTTGACTTCAGACTAAACATTACTTAGCAACAACTGAAAACATCAGTGTGTCATCAACATTCTTCTCATACTGAACCCAAAACATAACACTATACCAGTTACTAGAAAGAAAATTTACTCTATCCCAGCTGAAATGAGGACATCTAGTTAGGAAAAATTCTTCACTAAGAAGTTGGTCAAAGCCTGTAGCAGGTTGTCTAGTGAGGCTGTGGAATTCCACTCTTTGGAGATACTCAAACCTTGACTGCACAAGGCCATGTGCAACATTCTCTGACTTGGCCCTGCTCTGAGCAGAGGTTGGGACTAAATGACTTTCAGAGATCCCTTTCAACCTGTGTTTTAGTATGACTCTATGAAACTGAGAAAAGTGTTTGTCGGAAGTGGTCAGTGTCTTGTACAACTATCTCAGGAGAGCCTGAGGAGGCTGATGGCCCTGCAGCCCATGCGGAGATGGCAGGCTGTCCCCCTGCAGCCCATGGAGGTGAGCAGTGGAGTGGATGCCCCCCAAGATGGCCGTGACGCCATGAGAAAGGCTGTGTTGGAGCAGTGTGAGACTGAAGAATAGTCTGCGGAAAGGACCCACGCCAGGGAAGTTCGGGAAGAACTGAAGCCCGTGGAGAGAACCCATGCCAGGGAAGTTTGTGAGGAACTGCAGAACGCGGAAAGGAACCACGTTGGAGAAGTTGGTGAAGGACTGTCTCCCGTGGGAGGGACACCACGGTGGAGCAGGGGATGAGTGGGGAATCCTCCCCCCTGAGGAGGAAGGACCAGCAGAGACAACGTGTGGCAAGCTGACTCAACCCCCATCCCTTGTTCCCCTTCGCGTGCCGGGGGGAGGAGGTGGAAAGCACCAGGAATGGAACTGAGCCGGGAAGGCGGGAGGGGTGGGGGGAGGTGTTCTGATGTTTGGTTTCCCTTCCTAATACCCTTGTGTTTTGTTTTTGATTTGATTTGTAGTAAACTAAATTGATTTTGTTTCTTCCCCAAGCTGAGCCTGTCTTTTGCCCGTGCCCATAAGTGGGGAGTGATCCCTCCCAGTCCTTGTCTTGACCCACGAGCCTGCCTTTGTATTTTCTCCTCATCCCAACGTGGCCAGGTGCAGGGGTGGGGAGTGAGTGAGGGGCTTTGTGGTGATTTGTTACCGGCTGGGCTGAAACCGAAACCACAACAATTGTCTTCCTTGGGTATTTCTCTGCACACTTGATTTCTCCCCTTTTGTTCATCTTACCTTAGTTAACTATACAGTGTTCTGAACAAAGGCACTGCATTCTTGCTTGCTTGTGTTGCTCATAGTACAATGGAGCTTGTATAGTTGGACCATCTAAATAAAGCTGTAAAGAAAATTAGCAAACAACAGTAATATCACAATCTCAGATATTTTATAAGCATTTAAATAGACTCATGCCATCAAGTAAATGTAGTACAATAGAATTACATGCTGTGGCAAGAGCCTCTGATTTATGTCACTGCATTACCTGAAATCTTCAGCCAAATAAAATAGCTTTTTTAACTGACTGTTGCAACTGTTGTTAGAGTTCTTGTTTTGTTGTCTCAGGCACTATACAGACACATAATGAGACTATATGCCTCTATAAAGCAGTATCTCTAAACATCTTGATCTCTAAGTGAATAAGGCATATATTTTTTTTAAAAGGGGTCAAATATAAAATTAGTAGATGGAGAGTGGAAGAATAAAAAAAGAATTCAAAGTCAGATCTAAAGGGCATTGAAGTCAACAGTCCAAAATCCCATGCAAAATAGGCTTTGGATCAGATTCTTAATCAGCAGAGAGGAAAATCTGGCTGTCTCGCATCCTATTCATTAACAAGCCTGTCTCCCTTGGAAACTCTAAAATAATTTGATAGGTGAGAACTGTAGTGAAAAAATCCTGGTTAATCCATAAATTGGAAATACAAGGAAAATACATTTCTTAGGAGGCTGAGCAATTAATGAATTTATGAAGAAGCAGTCCTAAGTTAGTGGAAAGGACAGCAAGTCCTGCACGATGTCCCCTTCTACATTCCCAGTGTCCTCCACACACTACTGAAATAAGCTGTCAGTCAAAGAGTTTCAGGTTTCAGTGGATTTGCCACCAGTCTATATAATATTTCCACAATGACCTATATCTGCCAGCAAATACAAGAAATAGCTAGCAGTTGCTCTAGACGTCTGCATCTAAGTGTTTTGAAAGACTTACAAGGAAGCATCAGTCTCATTTTTACCAGAACTGAATTTCTTAAAGGATTTCTACAGTTTACAAGTTCTTTTAAAACCTCTCACTACTGTGCATGGTATTTGTTTCTACAATGTTTAGGTGAATTTATGTGATCACTTTGAAAAGCAGGACATTGGCTTAAGATGTACTCTGTTGTGGTCAGTGATTTTAAGAGCACCCTTAATCCCTCTGTACAAAGCAGTTTTTTACAGCTTTAGGATATGGTTCTTGTATATTTTCTTGGATGTGGAAACACATTTGTGAATTCCTGGACCTCTCCTCTCCTAGCTTTCCTTTCTAGTTTCATTCTGCAGTTCCTTATTCCTTCAGATATTCTGATTCAATTTGTGAAGTGCCTCTGAGAAACTCATCAGTGAAATATTTTGGGTTAAAAACCTTCATAGTGATTGTGTGATGACATATTTAGACCATTATCATTTTTATGATGTGGGGTTTTTTTTTATTTTTAGCTAAAATTGCTTGATAACTTTTGTAAGCACTAACTTACACTGTGCTTTTGCTCTGAAAACATAGCTGCAAAAAGATGCATTGGGAGTTGAAAAGAGGCAATTTGATCAGATACCTTAAAATGTTCTGTAAAACTATTAAAGAACCAATTTTCAGTAATAATATGGTCAACTAATTTACTTGATCACTCCAAAGGGGCACCTGAGTGGGTGGAAGTGGCTTTCTGAAAAATCTTTCTTTAGAAGAGCTCTCCGGTTACTATGAGGATGCTCTATGGGGCTGCCTCTTAAGAGTATGTACTAAATTAAGGGGGTCCCTAATACTCCTGCCTCTTTAGAAACTCAGTCACTTTCTTCTGCCCCAGACCCCTACCCAGCTAGAATTTATTATTTTAATGACTGTGATCTGTTTTAACACTTTATTTTATTTTATTTTATTTTATTTTATTTTATTTTAAACCCTGTCACAGAAAAGACTGATGTGGTTTGTGGGGACCACATGTAAGGTTTAAATATGGAAACAGATAAGGGAAATGTGGAAAGCAGATAGTGGGAGGCTGACATATGACAGTGTGGAAGGAGCAGAGAAGATGACAAGACCTGTAATAAGCAGTGGGAAGGACTGAGATCTCTGGGGTCCAGAAGTCTTAGGGAGATTGAAGGCCTGAAAGAGTTGGAGGATTGGTCCTCTCCTGTGTTCCTGAGACTGTGAGGGATTTTATATAGTAGGATTGAGGTTCTTGCAGACCTGGAGTACAAGTGAGTCTAAAAATTCTGGGATATGAAGGAGCAAGGTGTCACCATGATATTTACCCTTCCCTTACCAGAACATTTCTAACAGCTCGATCTGGGACACATTCGTAAGTAACTGTTGCCATCATTCTCTCTCACATTGATCCTCATTCAAGTATTAATATGATGATTAAAGAGATTCAACTGTTGCAATTTTTTACAAATTTATCGTCTATGATGCCTAAGGTCTGCAATATATTTCATTCCAGAGAGCCAAGTACATAGATGTTTAAAATACTTACTTTACAGTGAACTAAACTTTATATGAAATTGTAATGGATTGTGTTATGCACCACATATATACAAACACAAGAGTTACAGGGCAGGTCTCTGCATGCTAAAGTGGAGCTTACCCTTTTCTCCTGCAGGAAGGCAAACCCAGCCCTGAAATATACAGGAGCAACCACAATTTTATGTACGCATGCAGATGGATACATACTTCATCCTACAATTTTTATGCTGTGTGAGAGGTTAGTCATTTGTTTGCCACCATAGTCATTTTTGTTGTAGTGTTGTAGGAAGAACTCTTCTCATTTAGTATGTACCAGAATGATATTAAAACGTGTTCACTTATCGACCAGATGATTGAAATCTGCCATGTACTGTAGTGGTCTCATTGATATAATCCCCATCTTCATAGCGTGTCTGAACCTTGCACAGGAATTCTCATCTTTTCTACAGACAGGAATTAAAGATTCAATACGAATGCTCTAAATGCAGATAGACACACTTCCATCTATATACATATACACATACGTCCACACAATAGAACAGTAACACTTAAAATAAAGTCATAATTGTATAAGCACTTTCCTTTTCCTGAAAAGGATTTTCACATTTCAATTAAAAAAAAAAAATTAAAAACTGAATTAACTTCACTTCCTGTAGGACCAAACATTTAAAGCTTTGATATTTTTTTAATTTTTGCTGTAAAATGTAAGAGAAGGAGAAATCACTCAGGCTATCAAGTCAAGTTCAGCATAAATCTAGTTATCCAGTACATATATCCAGAAGTATCCAATTAATTTTATTCTCCATACTCATATTGTGATACTGATTCCAATAAAGTGTTACAGATTTTGAACCTAGACCAAAAATCTCAAGAAACCTAGAACGCTACAGGGAGAGTCCAGAGTACACATTTACAAAGCCCAATGTCCTCAGTAGCAAGCAGAGCACGTCTCAGGTAAAAAGCCCAAGAGGTCTGGAAGAAAGATGCTATGGAAGAGGGGAATAAACTTACCAATAAAATAATGTCTCCTGGTAACCCAGAGCAAGGAACACAACTTTTATCCTCTTATTCCAAATTAGAGCATGTGAGCAACACTCAACTAGGCATAGGAATGATTTCTCAACAGTGTTCATGGCATGTGACAGGTTTTCCACTTCATCTCCTGCCTGCGGCTATGGAACATAAGCTGTATATGGCTTTGAAAAATCATTTAATATCTTTTCAACTCAGTTTTCTGTTAGGAATTAATTAGGAATAAACATACTTCAGTAAAATCTCCCATGTTCCCAAGACAGATAAAAGGAAATCCCAAAAGCTTTTTTCCCTTTTCCAATAAAAACACTCTTCCTGGAGACTGCATATAATCAGCACAAATATTGACGTGTTGACTCAGAAACTAAACTTTTCTGTTGACATAGAATTCTAAAATCTCATTCTTAAACATTATAGAGGTAATCATATCTGTGATTTTCTTTATTCTAACTAGCTATTGTTAAAGATAGATTTGTAATTCTAGGAAAAACAGCGGGAAACTATTCGCTTATTAAATCTGTTAACATATCTTTCACATTTCTGATAGGAGCAAAAAGACAATTCAGTATTAATTTTCATCATTCAGTGAAAATAAATAAATATTTGTTCAACAAAGGATATTCAGTAGTCTGGCTATCTAAATTGGCTGCCTATATAGCTGCTAAATTCAGTAAACTTGAGTATGAATATTAAACTTTTTCACATGTATGGTTAATTCTAGCAGTATACAACTGCAATCAGATGCTCAAAGCTTTTCAGCATTTCTTTGCTTTAAATTTAATAGTTTCATCCACTAAGAAATCCATTAAGTGCCATAAAATATTTATTAGCTTTATAATGCTTACCAAAAGATTCTAATGCAATTGAATTGTTGTCCAGATTAAGAACTGAAGAACACATATATTAATTTAGTATAAGAAAGAAATTATTGAAAATATAATGAAAAAAAAAACCTAATGATGCCCTACTGGCAAGATATTTAGATAGCAAGACTGATACAAATGTAAGTTTCTTTCCCGGTTTCTCATGAATAGTTTCTTGCCTATTAGTATAACACCTAATTCTGATTATAATTCAGATACCAGCTTTTCTGGTGAACTTTCCATCATTAGTAGCTTCCAGTTTACCAAGACAATGTTGGCAGCAGCTAGTTTCTGAAAAGTAACTTTTTTTAGCTTGCTCATCAGTCTACACAAACAACTTTCTGTAATTCACTTATTTTAGTGACAGACAAGTACCATTTCAATTAGTTAGCTTCTGTAACACTTAAATGAAAAAAATGAAAATAAAATATTTTGTCTTTCACTTGCATATGTATGTACCTCAAAGGGATAAGACTGAAACAAAACCCTATGATAGGCATAACATTTGGGAAATAAAAGTAATTTTGTTAATATTTCCTTCCTCTCTCCTTCCCACTTTGTGCTAAACATACAGAAAATAACAAGTTTTCTTCTACCTATTGCATACACATGCAAATAGCTGCAAATGGCAGCAGTAAGAGTTGCACTCTGGAGCATAAGCAAAAGAAAGATAGAAGTCTGTCAGCCAGGACTGTGCTTCTTTTATTTTATTCATAAAATGAAAATACAACCCAGCTTGCACTTAATTTGCTTTGGTCTCACTTGCATTTGAGAGGTTTTAGGAAACAAAGATGCAGAAATATTTGGGAAAGGGGAAAAAACAAACACAAAGAATGTGGTAATCATTCACATATATTCACATGCTCCACAATAAAAAGAAATCTCAAGTAATATCTAAACATAGCCTTTTAAAAATAGACACTGTTTTCCTCAGCTGTCACTCAACAAATCCCCACCCATTTGCAATCCCAGTTTCAGATGCATAGACACAGCAAGAGTTTCTGCACAGCTCTCTTCAACCTCTTTGAACCCATCTACAGATGTCTGAGCAGCCAGAAGGCATTGCTCCACAGGAGCTTGCGTATCAGAAAGGGCCCATTCTGATATGCAATTATTTGATCCAGTTCTTTGATATGAACTCTGAAATCACATTTACAATCACGTCATTATCAGCTCTACAATCACATATGCTATATATTTACTCATAATGTTAGATATGCTGGATAAACAAGAACCTTTTTTTTTTTCTGAAGTATCTTTCTTAGTATGTATTAGCTCATGGCAGATCCAATGAAAGAAGTCTACTTTTTTAGGAATAGTTGGTGATTGGAATAGTTGGTGTACATGTTATCCTTTACTTATATGTATATAAGTAAATTACATTATGTAGCTTCAATTAACAGAAATATTGCTGAGAAAAAACAGGAAAAAGAAAAGATACTTAACATAATTCTTTTTCCTGTTAGTAGAATTCTTGTAAATACATAAACTTACTTGAAATAGATAAAGCAAACTGTTTTAGTCCTTGTTACTCACAGAATCACAGAATCGAGGCCGAAAAGGCAGCTCTAGAAATTGTCTAGGCCAATCTCCTGCTTAAAGCAGGGTCAGTTAGAGGACATTGCCCAGGACTGTATCCAATAGAGTTTTTAATTTCTCCAAAGATGGAGACTCTTTAGCCTCTCTGGGCACCCTGTTCCAGTGTTTATCACCTTCACAGTAAACATTTTTTAAAGTTTAAGTTTTTAAGTGTTTGAGTTCCATTTTTTCAGTTTTGCCCATTGCCTCTTATCCTGCCATTGGGAGCCATTAAGAAGACTTTGGCTCCATCTTATTTGCTAAATCATCAAGTATTTATACACATGGATAAGATCCCCCCTGAACGTTCTCTGCCCCAGGCTGAACAGTCCCAGTGCTCTCGGCCTTGCCTTATAGGGCAGAAGCTCCAGTCCCTTAATCATTTTAACAGCCCTTCACTGGATGCGCACCTATATGTCCATGTCTCTCCCATACTGGGGAGCCCAGCGCTGGACACAGCACCCAGATGTGTGTAACCAGGACAGAGGGGAAGGATCACCTCAGTCAACCTACTGGCAACGCTCTGCCTAATGCAGCCCAGGAGCTGCTGGCCTTCTTTGCTGCAAGTGCATCTTACTGCCTCATGGTCAACTTTTTGTCCACCAGCACCCCAAGGTTGTTCTCTACTAAGTTGCTTTCCAGATGATTAGCCACAACGTGTATGAGTGCATGGGGTTATTCTTCCCAATTTCACGAGGTTCCTGCTGGCCCATTGTTCCAGCCTGTCCAGTTCCCTCTGAATGGCAGCACAACCCTCCAATGTATCAGCCACTCTTCCCAGTTTTGTCTTATCTGCAAACTTACTGAAGATCCACTTGGTCACATCATGGTTGTTATTAGTGAAGATGTAAAACAGTACTGGCCCCAGTACTGATTTCTGGTATACCCCACTAGAGTCTGGCTTCCAGCTGGACTTTATCCTGCTGATCACAACCCTTTGAGCCCAGCAGTTCAGCCAGTTTTCATTCCACTGTACTGTTCAGTTATCTCAGCTGTATTTCATTGGTAGGTCTATGAGGATGTTATGGGAGGCAGCGTCAAAAGCCTTGGTAACATCAAGATAAACAACATCCATTTAAGTTAACATAAAGTGATAAAAGTGAGAAGTGTTTTTAAAAATCACAGCCTCAGTTGGGTTTTCATATTTGTTTTTCAGTATGCTGTCACAGAAACTTTAAGATTTATAAAAGATCGGTTGGTTAAAGACAGGAGGAAATGAGAAAAAATCAAAGCCAAACTTTTTTGATTTTGAAATTTAAGCTCATTTCCATATTTAGGAAAATGTTAACAATCTTTAAATATAGCTGTTCAAATCAAAACAAATCTTTTTGAGTGTTTAAATAAATTCCTTTACTTGTTTTAGTGCATTGTATTAATTATATGATAGCTTCTATCAGTGCCAATATGTTAACATTTCCACAGAAGTAAATACTTATTTTCCTTTAAAGATAGAAAATGGTGGGTTTGAAGCATGCTTATTTCCGTTCTTACTGTTATCTATCTTAATGTAAAGATTTATGAACACAGATAATTTAGGAACTGAGATAATCTTTCTCTATAAAGCTAATACCATTTAAAGTTTATCTTTTTAAATAATGATACTGGCCCTACAGTGACACATACAGTTCTTGTTAAAACTTGGAACTGAAAACAAGCACTCTGCGGAATGAGACCTTTTTAAAGTAAACAACTGAAACCAAGAAGCTTCATTACTTTTAAATCCTGTTTTCTCATTAGGACTACAACTCTTTGCCAGCTGGAAGTGATAAGGGTCTAAGAAAGGAATTTCTTCTGCTAGTACTTTAATTTTTATTTGTCAGCTTGCCAAAGCTTACCTCTTACTGCAGCCACCGACCTGAGAACAGATAGGACTTGGCACTGGTTACTGTAATATAGAATGCCTCTTGTCAAGCCTTCTTGAAAAAATTTAGTGCCAGACCAATTTGCCAGGGAGCAGTCTATGCCCTTTTCTTGATTTTCTTTGTTTAAATTTCCTATTATTTTCATTATAGGAAAATAATGTAGAAAATAAACTTTTTCTAAAATATAATGAGAACCAAGAGGCTAACAAATACTACAATCAACCTGAGAAACCTACCCAGTTGATCAGAGAATAAGAATCCTATTTCATAAAAAACACTGAAGCATTGCAATTTGTTTTTCTGTCACTTGGAATAAAGCAGAGATATTTAACCTTTTTCACCAGGGAAAAAAAAAGAAAAATTAAGAAGCAAAGAGTAGACGCCAGCACAGCAGATCTCAGACTGGTATACCAAGAAGCCCAGTCATTTCTGCAACTTCAGTTTGATGTATGAATTAAACTGTGATAGAGGTTTGACTTTGGATCTCTTACCTCTCAGTGAAGTGCTTTTTTGTGGCCTTTTGTGAGAAGGAGTATTGAGCAATGGAAGCACTGCCTATCATAAGTTACCTATATCTCTCCCTAGAGAAGGGGGATCAAGCCACAATCTCTGTGCTAGGTTCAGTTTCCCAATACAACTTGATTTTTCTCCTTCAGCTATACAAAGAAATACTGGGTCTTCATTAGCTTTAGCTGCTTTACTAATTCCTTCTGCCAAGGCACAAGATGCATGACAACAGATAAATATGCATGGCAAATACACTGTCAAATAAGGTCACACCCCACTGCCAGAATAGCCATTTGGTTTGGGAACACTTAGACATAGGATAATACACTAGGAACCCAGTACCCATCTCTAAGCCAGGAAATTCAGAAGCAAGGAAAAGCTAAACCTATTTTTGTGAACAGTTTGTCTGGCACATAGATTAGCTGGCCCTGAGAAACTAGCTTTTCTCTCCATAGGAAATATATTTGTCCCAGCTTTGCTGGCAGTTTTTTTCTATTCCCTTGGCACCAATTTTCTATTCACAGTTTTATTCAGATCTTAATCAGGAACACATTATTGTTGTTTTTGGTTAACAACATATATGATGACAGATAATATCTGCAGTTTCCTAGCAGCTATAGTGTAGATCAACCTGAAATCTTACACTCTTTTAGGATACCCCTACAGTTAAGTGATTGTCCTCTCAAATTTTTTCCCTTTTCCGCTTCTTAGCAGAACAGTTTGCTGTTACTATGTCTGTGTTCATTGCTGCTCAAGAAAAATATGTGCTACAGAAGTCTGAGCCAACCAAAATGCTGTTAGCATAAAATACATATTTACATGTGTCGTGGTTTCGGTTTCAGCCCAGCCAGTAACAAAGAACCACGAAGCCTCTAACTCACCCCCC
>VYZV01020526.1:15018-37810 GCA_013401275.1 Pandion haliaetus | reverse complement strand
GAACAAAGTTCTTGTTAAAGAAGAATACTCCTAAACCAGCAAACCATTAAACTGTCTAATCTGTTAATTACTGTAATGAAGAAATGTTACAGAGGCTTTTTAAAGCTGGCAGACTGAGTGGCAGATTAGAGAAGGAAATTACCACATCTAAAGACTTGATTATTTCTTATGTACCCGTCTTTGCACATAGACAGTAGCTTCCTGCAGTTTTGTAGAGATTATTTTTTTAACTTTTTTTTTGAACTAGAGAAAGATGCAAGTATTTGCAGCAAGTCAGATACTTAGGCTGACTTTCCAGATGTTCAAATGGAGTCTGTCAAAGTATGGGTGGCTTTCTTGCACTGTAATAGCATAGGCTAACAACTTTCTGTACAATGCCATATAAGAATTTTTTCTTCAATGTTCTGATGACTTTGTGTGCTTTTCCTGAAAGCAGCAAGGTGGAGGATGGAGAAAAGATGTGGCACAAGTTAAATATGAAAAGAAAACTAACTGTCTCTTTATGTTCCCCCTGAAAAAATCCTTCATCTAAATCACATATGTGATGACTACAATGTTATGCTTGGTTCCCCTACCCTTCTCCCCACATAGATCTAATTTGGAGTTGAAACATTAAATTTAAGCAGGTCCAACTATGAAAGCTGCTAAGCAATGACAGAACATCTCTTTTCAGATCTTATTCTCAAATACAGAGGAAACCTGAAGTGATTCCTCAAAGATCAGGATTAACAGAAAAACAAAACAGCAGTAATCCAAAGCCCTGAATGTACAATACCATGTCTCCAAGTTGCATGCTTAAGTCTACAGCTGCTGTTCCAGATTCTTCATCTGTTCCATCCAGTTCAAAAGCTTTTTTATAGCAACCACGAGCTCTACTTTTGTCTCCAGCAATGTCTCTGTAGTAGCTACCTAAATAACAAAAGACACTTCCCAAGTAGCTGTCCAGTTTTGCAGCCTATAAAGAAATACGAACACAATGTAAGACAGCATTCTGAAGGATTATACTGATGGACAGGTCCAGCGATAACTACTTGTTCAATCTCTGCTTATCAACTTATTTAAGCTCCTTCTGTGATACATTCGAGTAGTCAAACTTTATTTTAAGATTTTAGAGATTACCTGAGCTTTAAATATTTGCAGAATCTGCTACAAACCTCATGACACAAAGCATTTCGTACATGAAGTACTAATTAGCTAGTTGTGCTAGGAGAAAACAATTCCTTACTACACCTCATCATTTTCATATTCTACTCCATTTCAACCATTATGGTCATATTCTTACCACATTACATCACAATTAACTTCAGCCTTTTCTAAAGTTTAAGTTCCTTTTTAGACACACTTGGCAGATTTCTTTATACTTAAGAAACCCACAGACCCCAGGCAGCAGAAAACAGCTTTGGCAATAATAAAAAAAAAAAAGCTTACATAAAACAGTTTAGAACCAAAAGTTTTGTTCACTTCAACTACATTCTCCAGTATACTCTGCTGTTATTGAATTGCAAACAGTAGGCACTGATTTGAGTTGCCAACACCTATCATGAAGTTATATGGCAAGTTTAGAATGCCTAGAGTCTTATTTTCTATACTCCCATGTTTCCAATAAAGATGTCAAACTAAATCTTTTGGATTCACATTATTACCTATGTTCAGAGAAAAAGCCACAACAACCAACACCCCAAAGATCAGGAAAAGTATGTAAATTGTGGGGTTTTGCAGACTTACTTCCTTGGCCAGACATTGAAACTCTAAAACCATTCTTATTTTTTTCCTTCCTCACTTTTTTTCCAATTTGAATTTGGCCCTCCCAATTTCAAAATGTCTTCAAAGATCTACGCTGGCCATCTAGAGGCCTCAACTTTACAGCCCTCAAAGAGAGAAGACTGAGAGAATCACCACTACATTTGGCTAAATCAAAGGCCTCAAAAATTAGGTGAAAAGAGGAAAACAAAAGCCAAGGAGATTCCAGGTACTGTACAGCTCCCTGCAGTGCTTTTTTGCACAGCTGAACTTGGTTTACAGGCTCTGGAGGCTTGTAAATGGTAACAAGCAGAATATTCAAGTCTGTCATTACAGTTAGTGTATCTTCCATATTTGGTTTCTGATATAGGAAAATACGGATTCTACATCAATAGTTAAAGCAGCCTTTACCTTCAAGAACTGAGTGAGTGCTTTTCCTTTGTCTTTTTTTGTCTCATCACTCATGAACCAGTATGTGAGCCCCAGGTAATGATGATACTCTGCAGTTTCAGCCTTTCTTTCAATAGCATTTAGAAAACTGAATAAAAGGAACAGAGGTCAGATCAGACATTCTCAAAAGCTGCAAAACACTGTATGTTCTTCTCCTCCCACATTCCCCTGTTAAAGAAAAAAAATAAACATACCTCCTTTCTGCCTGTTCATAGTTCTTTTGCGAATAATGGATGAAACCCTCTAGAGCATGGGACTCAGCCAGATCAGGGTGGGACAACAGAAGCTCTTGTGAAACCTGCAAAAGGATGTCATTCTTCCCTAGTTATGTCCTCTATGAAACCAAGAATTTGACTTAGCTTACAGGAAGGACAACACAGCACTAACCTTTGAAGCTTGATCCATTACACCCTTGTTTAGATAAGCCTGACCTCTTATAGCTAAAACCACTGGATCACTGCTTGCATCCACAATCTAGAAAACCAAGCGATAGACATGACCAAGTTATTCTCTCCCAAGATTAAGGAATCAAAGCTGTCAAAAGCAGGCAGACTGCATGAAGACAAAGACAGGAAAACATTTAGATAGAATACGACTGAGAAGCCTTAGACAGAATAATTTTCATGGAGAACAGGTACAGGATTGTAGAGAGCAAGGACAAAGGTACGGAAGTCTAAACAGCGAAGAATGAAACCGTGAGACATAAAAAGAGGAGAACCAACTTTGCTTAAAGCTTAACCATTCAATCTTAAAGTGAAATGCTCTTGTTTATGACTAATGACAAGTGAATGAAGGACACAGCAAGTAGGACTGTAACAACAATTCAAATTAAGAGGAACAACAGACATAAAACTAGCAAGAACCCAGCAGCACTGAGCAGGACCAGACAAGGTCAAAAGTGACAGCTTCTAAAACTAGAATTGTGAGTGAAAAAGAGACGTAGCAGAGCCTAAAAAAACAGAAAAGGAAGGGGTGTTTGGATTACACCATAGTTGGTAGGGGTTGTCTATACCACACAGAATGTAAAAAGGAGGCAAGGAGAGAAAAACACAGCTCGAGTTTTTAGTACAGAAAGATGGGAGCATTTTTTAAAATAAAAAAACCATACATTTTCGTCAATGAAAATACCTGCTCAAGTGCTTTAATGGCTTCTTCTGCAGCATCAGCATCAGCTATTTTAATCAAAGCCTCTGCTTTCAACTGAAGGATAAGGTTCTTCCACCGAAGACTAGGACCCTCAGAAGCTCCAAGAGCCTCAAGAGCTGTTGACAAGAGAAAAGTTTCATCAAATAAAAACAGAAAAAAGAACTACAAAGAGCACCACTGTACCTAATATTTTTTAAATCTTGTTGTTGTGGTTTAACCCCAGCCAGTAATTAAGTACCACCAAGCCACGCACTCAGTCTCCCCCGGTGGGATGGGGAAGAGAATCAGAAGGGTAAAACTGAGAAAAGTTTTGGGTTCAGATAAAGACAGTTTAATAGGTAAAGCAAAAGCCACGCACGCAACCAAAGTAAAACATGCAATTCAGTCACCACTTCCCATCGGCAGGCAGGAGTTCAGCCATCTCCAGGAAAGCAGGGCTCCATCACACCTAACAGTTACTTGCGAAGACAAACACCGTAACTCCAAACATCCCCTACTTCCTCCTTCTTCCCTCAGCTTTATATACTGAGCATGATGTCATGTAGTATGGAATATCCCTTGGGTCAGTTGCGGTCAGCTGTCCCAGCTGTGTCCCCTCCCAACTCCTTGTGACCCCCTCAGCCTCCTTGATGGTAGGGTGGGGTGAGGAGCAGAAAAACCCTTGGCTCTGTGCAAGCACTGCTCAGCAATAACTAACGCATCGCTGTGTTAATAACACTGTTTCCAGCGCAAATCCAAAACATAGCCCCATACTAGCTACTGGAAAGAAAACTAACTCTATCCCGGCCAAAACCAGCACACTTGTTAATTACAGTTTTTCAGTCTAATAGAACACCACTTAATAGAACAATTTTTTTGATTGCTCTCCCCCATGTTGAAGACATTGTTGTGTAAAATTTCTATCTAATCAAGTTTAAAAGTTAAATTGATTTTAGAAAGGTCCTCTCAGACATGTGGAGAGACTGATTGCTTTCTACTGCTGGCCTTATAAATGGAATACTACATTTTTCCTACCTATGTTCTGAAGAAACAATGGCCTTTCAATAAACAAGTTGTTTTACACTTCAGTGTTTAAAGGAAAAACATTACTGAAACCAGGGAGTTAACTCTGTGCCTATGCAAAGGTAACTTTGTACCTTTCTATGCAGTATTGATTACTTCTCCAATACACAGTATAGAGAATGAGGGCATCTCTGTTGAGCTTCAGAATTCTTCAAAGGCAAGAACTTTCTGAGTAACTCAATCAACGACATTTATTTTCACATGTGATGACCTTTTGTCTGACTTGATACAGGCAGTAAGACAGGCCAAGCATAAAGCAATGCTTCACCAGAATTCTCTCTGACTTTCCATTCTCTGGACTCAAGGAAACTTTCTGCATCTTCTAACAAGGCACAATAGCTTAGCTTAACTTACACCTTGCATTGAGAAACAAAACTTACTTTGTTCTGAACCTGCCAGGATTTAGTTTCATTTGGTACTAACTAGACCTCACACAGGGAAACAAAAATGCTTGATCTTTATCTTCCACATCACTTGCAACTTCACAGATTTCAAAATCATCTCTTCTCCAGGCTGGAAAAGGACTTTACAGACTATTTACTTGTTCTCACATGCTGCATTTTCCATACATTTGATCATCCTTATTCCTAGTCTATTAACTTCTACTATTATTTGCTTTCTCAGAAGGTGTGGATGGGTACCAAAAATGCACAGATTTCACCATGCTGCTAAAGTTCTTAACGCAACTGCACGCTGGTGCTCTGTTTCAATAACCATACCCTTCCCTGTAATTCCTAATATCTGACTTGCCTGTAAAGCATAGAAGGGGAAAGAAACCGTCCTATTTTTTCATATAAAATTAGGACCTTTCTGCTCTCTGCTTCAGCAAGACTGTAGGATAGCTTTGTGGGAACATTTGTTCCCACAACTGTGTGATTTTGCATTTAAGACTACGGAATTTTACTCGTTATTTTAATACCTAGTTACCCACTCAGTTTATCTCCTCTTAAGAGTTTTGCAGTCTGCTTTGAATAGCAGGAAACTTTATAACCTTACTACTCAACATTCATAAACAACTAGAAAAGAGGATGAACAACACAGGTATTAGTGAAAATGTCAGGGACATCTCCTTCCAGCCTGAAAACAGACATTATTACTATACTGTCCTCTAGCTTTTAATTAATTTAAAACTGACAAAAACCACTCAATGCTATAACTCTACTTCTTTTAACCCAAGGCTGCTTAGTTTCCTAACAGTGTTGTAAGAGAACTTATCAGTTACCACCTGGAAATCAGAGAAGACTATATCACATCTCCCTTATCTACATACTTGTAAAATCTTTCAAGGAGTTGTAAAAAAACAACTTCACTTTACAAAAGCCACGACATCTATCCCCCAGAATAATTTTTCTCCATAAATTCCCTAACTCTGTTCTTTCAGTTTTAACTAATTTAACCACTAACATATCAGACTTGGTGGTGGTTTCCCCAATCTTTCCTAGAACTCTTTCTAAAACTTAGGGTCACGCTATCTACCTCCAAGCATTTGGATGCCAAGACAGTTTAAGCAAGCAATTATATAAACCCCTTAGTACTTCAGCATCTTCATTTTTATATTTCTCGATCAATTCCTAGGTTGGTATCTCATAGTTCTTTAATGCTAATTTTTCTTGTCTTTTTTTATAGCAACTACTATTAATGCTAGAATCACAGACAGGTTGTTTGATGAATTCCCTGAAAAAGGTCACGGTGTAGAAGTCACGCTGAACTCCTCCACATTGAACACAGATGGCAAAAGAATCACCCAATTTTCATTCTTTCTGCAATGAATTTCTTTTTACCTACTTTGTTCTGTTTTCACATTTCTTTTGCCCAAATTTACAGGCCTTCTGAATCTCCCTTGCTGGCAAGCACTTCCGCTTGATTTTAATAATGTCCCATGACTGTTTAGCCAGGTCTGCATACTTTTACCTCTTCAAGCCTTTCTTGAGAAGTTTTTCATTGCATTTGTCCCTGCCAGAAAAAAGTCCACTTTGGCTGCCCCTTCATTTTTAACGATCAGATAATGGTTCTATTCAGTTTAGATATGCATCACTAGATCATAATAACTGCCCTCATTCCCAGCTAGCATGGATGAAGATTTACAGTCAATGAAGTTTCTTAAGATGCAGTTGTACTACACATTTCTGCATTTTACATTAACTTGAATAGAATCTTATCTTTTAAGTCTAAATATGAAGTCTACCAGACTAAAAATTTGTGACATCTACCCTTGTGGTTTCAGGCAATTACCTGCTGTTTGGTGGAGTTGGTCAACCGCCAGCTGAAGAAGCACATGAGAACATGCAAAAAACTTCTAAATATTAATCATCAGACAGCTTTGCGGTTCTGATTAGCGAAGTATCTTCTCTTTTCCTAAGACTAAGCAACACAAGGTGTTTTTCAGCTGTCATAAACCAAGGGAAGCAGAGGACACCAGCACAAGCCGTGAGACTGCAAAAAGCAAAGGACTATGCTGCTAACTCAGATCTACCATGCAAAGGCCACATTGGCTGGACTACGTAAAGTGATGTACCCCTGCAGTTACTCTTTCAGTTGGTGGGCAGTTACCTTGATTGCAGGACAGGACAGCATCCCTGTGTTTGTGAATTTTCATCTGTGCCTCTGCCAAATAATGCCATGCTGCTGGACACTGGCTAGTCTTCTGCAAACCTAATAAAAGAAGAGTTTCAAAAAGGCACTAAAGAAAGTTGCTTAGGGCTGCAAAGACACTGTAGCTGGCAGATGCTGTATTGCCATACAATGCCATCAAAAACGTATTCTCAATCAGATAATAAGACTTGCAGTTAATTTTTTCTTTGAGTCTTATTTTAAACTGTTTTAGACATACAGGCCTTCATGCAGTAAGGCAAAGACTAAGGAGCACGTAAGGCTTAATTTTACATATAACATTACATATAAAAAAAAAGGGAAAAAAATGAGGAAATATAAAACACTGCCTTAAGGTGCACCTCTGTTTCAAAAAGAAAAAAATCCTTCACTTTGATCAGACATTAAAATCAGCAGTCTGTAGACCACTTTTCAGTTTTTCTTAGAAACCAAAAAGGCCTATAGAACTTCAAGACAGCAAAAAAATGATGGCAAGAGTGTTTCACTGAAACTTCTTGATAAACTTGCTTTAATTAAAGATTGAGTAATAAAACTGAATTTGAGTCTTCTGAGAGAGATACATATATATGTATACTATTCCTAAATAATGCCTTGAAGCTTCAGTGCCTAAAATGCAAACAGTTGGCTTACTGGGAAAACCATTATTACCAAGCTTTATACATTTACACATTATACCAAGAGGCTTGCCCTTTGCATTCTCCCCTTCATGAGCAGAGTATTAGGCATAAAAGTAAAATTAAATAAATAAAATTATTTGGGAGATACATCTTTTGTCAAAAACAGGTTGTATGTTTTGTCAAAACATCCAACGGCATTTAAGCCAGAAGAACTTGCTTTTCATGGAAGACTTTTTTCTCTTAAGCACCTGAAATTTTTGTTTCAGATTTTAGGCAAGACATGTTATTTCACTGTGTGTAAGCTACGGTACTATACTGTAGAAAATTCTGAAATCCAGTTTCAGAAACAATCTTATCCTAAACCTCAGTAAAAGGATGCAGCATATGTCAGCATATCCTGACTGACTCCTGATCGCTTAGATCCCAAACGCTTATTTACCCAGCTTTCTCAGTAAGTAATTTTGAATTTTCCATGGCCAGCACAGTGAGAGTGGAGAGTCTTATTTTCCCACTAGTATACTTATGAAAAACTTTCAAAGAGCTTTGCCATTTCAATACAAGCAAGATAACTACAGATTAGTAAGCCAACTTCTCAGAAAATCTGGTGACTGCAAAAAAAACACAAAAATCCTCCAATACTTCTCTTCAGATACCTAAGTGTTTACCCAATATAAGTGTTAAAGAGGTCTTAACATGATGTAACATTAAAGGGAAGTCATCTTTGTTCAGGTACAGAAATGCAATGACTAGATTAGAGGAGCTGCATTACATTTCACTTTATAAATTCCACATTCCATCATTAATTGCTATTGCTGTACTTACTGCTTTATCTAGGTTATTTCCCCAGTAATAGCCAGATTAAAAAAAAGTTTGAAGTTGATCACAGTAAAATACTACAGAGCTGACTAACAGCAATGACAGACTTCAGAGATGTTATACTTAAAGCTATATTATTTCAATGACCAACCAAGAAACTGGCGAGTATTCTTTTTAAATCTACCTGGTTTTAGAACTGGCAAAGTACTATGCAAGTGTAAGATTCCCAAAATATCCAACATAAACTAGCTGGTGTTCAAGCTACAGAGTACTTATACTTCTTATTACACATTTACCTTCAGTAAGATTCTTAATAGCCTCCTTGTATTTCTTTTCTTGAAGGCATTTTATACCAAAACCAATGATGCCTGCACCACTGCTTGCATCCATCTCCAAAAGCTTAGAAAAATAATGCAGGGCCTCTTCTGACAAAGTACCTGGTTTCAGAAAAAGGAGTATTTTATAGAGTTTTAGATTTTAAAAAATGCAACACCATATCTTATCTACATAAATATGACCCTTATCCTTTGAGCTCAAAGGAATGAATTTATTGACTACATTTTTTTCCAAAGGTACTACCTACTTATCACTCTCCACCCCCAAAACCAAACCCAAAAACCAAGCAGTAATCTAAATACCCAGTACCACCAAACAAAATAAACTGTCAGTCTGAAACCTGAATTTTTAACCACTTGTGTTAAATTACTACAGATATATTGCCTTTACTAATAAAAACTAATTCCTTCATGTGCTTTTCATATAAGCCCAGCTGAATGCCCACATCAAAATCTGCCACAAATAAAATAATTTCCTTCCAGAGTAGGCCTTATGTACCTACAAATTTGCTGTGATAAGCTTGCTGAAACAGTCTTGCTGTGAAACCATGTAATTTAGTGTCTTGGCTTAATTTCAGCTGATGCTACTAACTTTTTATGCGTGTGTTTAGCTGTGATAGTAGACTTGCCAGTCCTTGCTGAAAGCAACTGTTGTGACTTGCAGCAACAGAATTTGAAGTACTGTTTTTTTAAAAAAATTAGGGACCCATTTGACATAAAGGTTGCCTTTGATTTGTATTTGGTAAAGGTGACTAATAATGCATCTGAGTTACAAGCCCCACAAGTTTGGGTCATGAAGGACCATCACATTGTTGGAATGACTCAGATATAAACAAACAGCCTTACTAAAAACCTAAGTATCATCCTCCCCACACCAAGATGGCTGTGGGATGGTGAGATGTAGTCAGAGCATTGGTATATAAGAACTGTGCCAACCAGATGCTCCTTTTCCTTTGGAAATTAGTTTCTGCATGTTTCTCCAAACTGTAAAGCATTCTTATGTGGAAATGAGAGTCTGGGCCTCATTTGTCTTCATCTTTTCTCATCGAAGTGAAAAATTCTCTCGTTTTATGTTGCTACATTATTCCATGAAGCCTACCTTCAAAACTGCAAAAGGCATTCTTCTACCTAAGCTGAAAGTTATCTCTCTTTATATAAACCACACAGGTTTTTTGCCTGATTTTCTTTCCTTGTTTTAAAAAGAAATAAAATCAACTTCTGATGCCTTTAACAATAAAATGAAAGACCCAAATTTAGTAGTTATCTCTGAAAATGCTGAGAAAGTGTCCAACACTATTGCAATGTTGTTTAGTGAACTACTGAAAACAGCAATTGTATACTTTCAAATCCCTGCACTACTAACACACCATGACATATTCTTTTCCTCAGAGATTCTCCTTTTCTACTAAGAACAAATATCTAAACAGATCTGTTTATTCCCTATTCACCAGGCATTCTTTTGAAGACACTTCCAAATGTTTGCTCTCTTTGCCAAGAGAGGTTTTCTGTGTCAAGAATAATCTAAGTGTAGCCTGTCCTCAGCCTCAGAGCACTGGTTAACATTCTCCATTCCCTCTTCTAAGCTTAAGAAGGTAACCTTCATTTATCTGGAGAAGCTGCTTTCAAGTTTTGTAAAGCATTCTTTCTTTGCAACTTTGTATGTTGCCAGAGTTGTACTTAAGTCGCAGAAGTTTTCTGCCAATTTACAATCACCACTCAGTTATGGAGCTAGGAAAAAACAAATCATAGGACCAAACACTTTTCATTTCCAGACAGGCAGAAATATAACATAGAATTAAACTTGTATTGAGTTGTGAAGGGTAAAAACTTGTAAAAAGATTCTCACAAAACTAAGTGTAAACAAAATAATTTAAGCCCCCAAAATGTCTAAATCCATCCTACTCACCTGACTGAACAAAGTGCAAGCAAAGTACTTCTAAAGGATAACTCACAGTAGGATACAAAACCATCATATCTTTACAGGCCTTTTCCAACCTAGCTGTTTCCTGAGGAAACTTGAAAGGAAAAAGATAAATAGTTATTTGTGTGAATTATCAGATGTGGACTATTATATCTATTCACTGATGAAGACAGATTAACATAACCTTACTTTTGACAAGCACTGAATAAAGTCCTTGTAAAGATTTTGGTGGTCTTCACCAGGAACAGGGTCAGCAGAGTTCACTGCATGTTCAAATGCAGTCAAAAGCTGAAATAAGAAATAATTAGGAGTGCAACAAACAATGACTTTAGGAAAATGTTATCTTCACAGAGTAGACTATTTCAGTTGGAAGGGACCTACCATCTAGTCCACCTGCCTGACCACTTCAGGGCTGACCAAAAGTTAAACCATGTTATTAAGTGCATTGTCCAAATACCTCTTTAACACTGACAGGCATGGGGCATTGACCACATCTCTAGGAAGCCTGTTCCAGTGTTGGGCTACCCTCTTGGTAAAGAAATGCTTCCCAGTGTCCAGCCTGAACCTCCCCTGATGCAGCTTTGAACCATTCCCACAGGTCCTGTTGGTGGATCCCGGTGAGAAAAGATCAGCATCTCCCTCCCTGCTTCCCCTCCTCAGGAAGTTGTAGAAAGCAATGAGGTCACCCCTCAGCCTCCTTCCCTCCAAACTAGGCAAACCCAGAGTGCTCAGCCGCTCCTCACAGGACGTGGCTTCCAGCCATTTCATAGTTAAGTGGACAGTTACATGTTACTATCTAGATCCTACTCATTAAGTTTACACCAGTACTGTGAACAGATAAAGTCACAAAGCAAGTTCCTTATCGTGAAGTAGTACTCAAATAGGATCCAAAGCACATTAACTGTCTAGTACAAGATAAAACAGTAATACACACTTTCATAACATAAGGTGGGTACAAGTAAGGCAAAATTTGTAAGAACATAGAATCTTCTTCATACCTGTCCCGATTTTGGCTGGGATAGAGTTAATTTTCTTCCTAGTATCTGGTATAGTGCTGTGGTTTGGATTCAGTACAAGAATAAAGTTGATAATACACTGATGTTTTCAGTTGTTGCTAAGTTCTGTTTGTACTAAGTCAAGGATTTTTCAGCTTCTCGCGGCCAGCCAGCAAGAAGGCTGGAGGGGCACAAGTTGGAAGGGGACACAGCTGGGACACCTGACCCAAACCGGCCAAAGGGGTATTCCATACCGTGTGATGTCAGTATATAAACTGCGGGGAGTTGGCTTGGGGGGCAGATTGCTGCTGGGGAACTGACAGGATTGCTTGGCAAATGGTGAGCAATTGCCTTGTGCACCACTTGTTCTGTATATTCCAATTCTTGTATTATTATTGTCATTTTACTATTATTTTCTTCCTTTCTGTCCTATTAAACTGCCTTTATCTTGACTCATGAGTTTTACTTTTTTTTTCTCTCCCCCATCCCACTGAATAGGATGTTGCCTTCAGTGCCGCAAACATCCAGGTTCAGGTGCTTTACTCAAAACTGCAGTAAAGTGAACTGCAGATTTGCATTTGAAACCCATTCCTGGTATTCATGCAACTTTTCTTCTTTTTTTAAACTTCTTGTAGCACCTCTGGAAGAACAGATTTAAGAAGCGGAAAGGAAAACCCGAGCAACACCAGCAGCAGCTGGAGAGAGGAGTGAGAACATGTGAGAGAAACAACCTGCAGACACCAAGGTCAGTGAAGAAGGAGGGGGAGGAGGTGCTCCAGGCGCTGGAGCAGAGATTCCCCTGCAGCCCGCAAGGAAGACCATGGTGAGGCAGGCTGTCCCCCTGCAGCCCGTGGAGGTCCACGGTGGAGCAGATATCCCCCTGCAGCCCAGGGAGGACCCCATGCTGGAGTAGGGGGATGCCTGAAGGAGGCTGTGACCCCACTGGAAGCCTGTGCTAAAGCAGGCTCCTGGCAGGACCTGTGGACCCATGGAGAGAGGAGCCCACGCTGGAGCAGGTTTGCTGGCAGGACTTGTGACCCCATGGAAGGGAACCACGCTGGAGCAGGTTTGCTGGCAGGACTTGTGACCCCATGGAAGGGAACCACGCTGGAGCAGTTCGTGAAGCACTGCAGCCCATGGGAAGGACTCACATTGGAGAAGTTCATGGAGGACTGTCTCCCATGGGAGGGACCCCATGCCGGAGCAGGGGAAGAGTGAGGAATCCTGCCCCTAAGGAGGAAGGAGCGGCAGAGAGAACACGTGACAAACTGACTGCAACCCCCCTTCCCCGTCCCCCTGCACTACTGGGGAGGAGGTAGAGAAATCAGGAGTGGAGTTGAGCCTGGAAAGAAGGAGGGGGGGGTGGGGAAAGAGGTTTTAAGATTTGGTTTTATTTCTCATTACCCTACTCTGATCTGTTTTTGATTGGTAACAAATCAAATTAATTTTCCCGAGTTGAGCCTGTTTTGCCTGTGATGGTAACTAGTGTGTGATCTCTCTGCCCTTATCTCAACCCATAAGCCCTTTGTTATATTTTCTCTCCCCTGCCCAGCTGAGGAGAGGAGTGATAGAATGGCTTTGGTGGGCACCTGGTGTCCAGCCAAGGTCAACCTACCACACTGTCAAAGCTTATGAGTGATGCTTCTTGTAACACGCAGAGGTAGAACAATGCATCACTGTGCTACCATGCAAACTTGGACTCCTGTAGAGCTTAGGAGGCAGTTAATGAAGGAGTTCCAGGTGCCTTGGATTTAGGTGCCTTATCTCAGGCTGCTGCAGCCTCACTGTTTTTGTCAGAAGGTAAAATCACTCACCTTTTCCTGAGAAGTTTAGTACCACTTAACATTAATGAGACAAATAGTCACAAGATTTGCATCGGTTTTAAGGCTTCACTTGAAGTTTAGCTACACTATACATGTATAAGTATTTAGATGAGTTGGACTGAGAAACATTACCAACTGTTCAGTCTTATTATATTGGTTCTGTGTACTGTCTTTCAGTAACTGGATCATCTTCTTCCAAAGCTGATGAAGCTCTGCCTTTTCTGCACCTTCCTCCTGCTTCACTTGTATGAGTTTCTGCCACATTTCAGCCATCTGTCAACAGGAACAAATCAAAGAATCATAGAATGGTTTGGGCTGGAAGGGATCTTAAAAATCATCTAGTTCCAAGCCCCCTGACATGGGCAGGGACACCTTTTACTACAACAGGTTCCTCGAAGCCCCATGCCAGCCTTGTTGGATCTACAGCACTACAAATAGAAAGAGAAGAACAGCAGCAGTCCATGATGAAATTCCAGTGTGGAAAAATCAACAGAAATGATAAAGAGAAAATAGGACCCTGAAGCCTAACTTGCAGTTTGGTGTTGCACATAGAGCAAGTCTGCCTTCAACTTCATGTGCTAAACAATCAGCACTGAATTTAGTTTCAGAAACTGGTATACAAAGAGGCGTTGGAGCTAATTAATAGTCTTCAGCCTAATGCTAAGTGATATGTAAAATTTTTCATTTTCCGTTGTTGAAGGAAAGGGGAGAAGATGGCATGGAGTAAGACCACGCACCATCTTGTAAGAAAGCAACCGTTTTTAAAGAGTAAAGAAAGAGTGAACAGTATAACTGCAAAAGCAGGTATGTAACATTACTAGAGACTATAGGCAACATTACTGTTGAACCATTCAGGCATCTAACAGCTCCACCTCGTGGTAAACTGGCAAGAGCCACGACTATTTCTGCAATGGTCACACTGACACAGACTTTGGGAGTGCTGGGTGGGCTGAAGCTTTGGTTGCCCTGAGGCAGCTTTGTGCGTCTTACCGTTGTGCGTGGAATGCAGTGCGTAAGCCGCAGGCAATCAAGTTCAGGTTGTGCACAAATTCCACCTTACTCTCTGGCATGAAGTATCAGGGACAGTCTAGGAAGCGATCACCACACCAGTGAAGGCCTAATCAGATACCTAGAACTGGCCAAGCAAGGCAAAGGACACCTGGCGCACACGTACTACATGTAAATGTGCATTTGGGATCATGTTTGACTTCTAGAAATAAAACAGAAGAATGATGTCCCACCCTTTCAGCCTACATACTAACATTCTTTGTCAATCTAATGGATTGTGTCCAAGTCTTACGCAGTGGAAAATACAGGAATATAGTTAAAATCAGTTCTTCCTGGTTGTGGTCCACAAGGAGATCTTAAAGTGGTCTGTGGCCCAAAAAATTGGGGATTCTTTGATGAAAAGCAGTTAGTTCTGATGAAATGGGAATTTCTTGTTAGAAGAGAGAAAGTCAGTAATCAACCTACCTCTAAATATTTCTTTTCCTGATGATATAGTTCCACAAGTTTGTTACACACATCACACCATTTCTGCTTGTCACCACTAGAAAGGAGGAAGAAAATCCCACACAAATTGACAAGTTTTCCATAAAATAGTATGTTTTTCAAATTCTGACAAAGGATTTTTAATAGGTTCGGTTGCCAAACAAATATTTAGAGTAAATACTACAGATAGCCCTAAAAGTTTTACTAATTTCTGCTGTAACTGAGTGAAAAAAAATTACTTTAAGGGATTGTACTTTTCTTTTTTTGACAATTTTCAAATTAAGGAAACGAATTGAACACACCAGTCAGCTACAGTGACAGCTGACAGATTTGTTTAGAACTGTACCTATATGAATTGGATGACTTATATTCTGTGATCTTAAACCAGAAAAAAATAAGCCTACTTATTAATGCAGACAATGAACTATGAGACCTAAATGCTTCGAGGCAGAAACTTTATACAGGTACAGAAAACCTTAGTAACAAGTGTGGACCCACTGATACAGCAAGGCTTTAATTAAAAAAAAAAAACCAAAACCTGTCCTGCGTATCAGCAATGGCATTCACGGAACTAGAAATCTTGGACAGAATTACGGTATTCAATATCCTTTACCTTTCACAGAGTTCCAACAGCTTTTGGTAAACATCTGCTAAGTCTCCTTTGACATCTGTTTCCTTGGATTTCTCATATAGATTTGCTAATCCCTTTAAAAAAAAAAAAGAAAAAATAAGAAAGATTTTAAGTCAAAAGTTATGTGTTAGAACACTGTAAGATCAGCCTACAAAAATTATTTCATTGCCTTCAATGGGGTCAAGTGTTAATGTAGTAATCTCTGAGCAGAAGCTACACTGATTCTTTTGTACAGACTTCTGAATCCACTTATTTTAAATGAAAAGCTTTCCTCACTTTCTTAACTAACAACTATTTGAAGCTTGTATATATTACATAAGCTTGTCTGCATAATAGACAATATGCAAAGCACACTAAGTCATATGATAAAAGATCTATACCCAAGTATCATACCATCTTGTATAGTAACAGAAAGCCAGAATGATTGCAAAACTGAGGAAATTTCGATACACCTTGAAATCAGGCACCAACAGTTATATTTTAAAAAGGTATTTATGTTGAAAATACTAAAAACCTTACTACCTTAGAAAAATACCAATTACTGGTATCAGAGACAGACTTAATATGCAACCTTATGCTTCAAATAACACAACTGTATGTTGTAAAAATATGCTGTTACAGGTTGTCATGCACACACCAGCCAGCACACAGTGATTTTAAATGTAGACTATTGTTTTTAAGTAACAAGAAAATAATTCAGTAACAATCCACTCAAAGCTGGAAGTTGGAAAAGTAAGTTATGAGATAAAATATTTTCTCTCTTACAAAAGAAGCCTTGTCAAGCATTTCTTGAGCTACCAGCATGGAAATTCCTAAGTACGGACAAATTTACTCTATCTGTTTGAATTCATGTTCTCCCTTGCATGTTTCACTGCCATCTAGTCTACACATGAAATACAAACTTACTGAAACTAAAATTCACCCTGCTAGACATACGCAGCTACCCATGGCTTTACTTTGGACACACAATAATATGAACCTCAGCTGCTCCAAAGCTTCAGTAGAACTAATGGCCTCAGGAAAACACAATGCAAGTCTCAGCTGTGCTTTGTTCCCGCATTTAACTCCACAGTGACACTTTTCAGGGAAAGAAAAAGTGAATCTAGACATTCACATACCTGCCATGCCAGTAACTGGTTTGGTTCAAGTTCAATAGCCTTCTTATATGCTCCTTTGGCCTGATCACGCTGCTCTAACTCAGCAGCTGCCAGGCCAATAAATACCCAGGCATTGTAATTATTTTTTTCTTGCTTCAAGACCACCTAGAATTACACAATTTTAAGTGAAACTGATGAATGAAATGCATCTTACAGATCCATGTATTGAGTTTTATCGTTAGTATGGTGAATTATTCTATATGGTAATATTAGAAGTTAAGTAATTTGGGGGGAAAGGCTAAGATTAGTAACTTCAGCTTTTCATGCCAGAGTGCTTCATATCTGAACTGTTCTGCCAGTAAATGTAACTGTAGCTCACTCCTGTCAAGGTCTGGATTAGAAATTTTTGATTTTAGAAATTTTTGTCTCTATCATTCTAGACTTAATATTCTTATCGCCACATATAAACAAATGCAAAAGGAAGGGGAATAGAAGTTTATGAGCAGGCAACTAACATGAATGATCAATGAAGGTAAATACGGAAATCAACTTCAGCTATTACATCAGTAAGGTGCTCCACCCTCTGCATTACTATACAGCTGTAGGGGCATGGGAACAGCAAACAAAATGTGCAAAAAATATTACCCTCCAAGTGAAAAATGAATTACCTTGCAATGTTTTAAGGCCTCCTTATATTCTTTATTTCGTATTGCGTCTCTAGCACTTTTTAATGCCGCCTTCACCTCCTTATTTGACATTGTGGCTACTAAGTAAAAATGACATATAGTCTGTTGTTATGAAAAGATACACTGAACTCAAAACATTGTTTATATCCTGCTGTAATTGCATAGAGAGTATTTTAAACACAGAAATATAGTGCAATATGCCCAAATCTATGCAGCACTAAAAACTGCTGAAAACAAGCAATATGTTTAAAATTTGTTAGTTACGCTTAGCTCGAATGCAGGATTAAATCAATATTCCAAACAGTTAAATGACACGAAGTTGCCATCCCAGAACGGAAGCTGTGTTAAGGTTTAAGATAAATTTAAATAGGAGAGGTGTGATACAACAGTCACCTTAGACTCCTGGGAAGACACCCTGCATATAGTTTCTTTTAAAAGAGGAATTACTAAGCAGTGAGCTGTGCTTAAGAGGCATATTGCACTGGGCATGTGCTCAAGGGGTTCCTAAGGATCAAAGTTTTTCTTGTGTGCTACCTATGGCAGCACCATGGCCAGCCTGTCCCTTATGTTCAGGTGTGGTCCAAAATGCTCCTCTCACTTCACCACACACTTAAAGGACTCCACTTCTGACTACAGCTGCATAGGGAAAAAGAATAAGCATTTAAGGACACATCAACGAGGCATTCACGCTTTTTAAGTCTGACATAATCATGCACTATTTTGATACATACAGTAAATGTTTTACCTCAAACGAACTTTAGAAACACCATAGTCAAAACTGCCTAAATGAGATGAGGCTAAGAAACAACACTGCTGGTGCAGGCACTGAAAGAGACTGAAAAAGTGACAAGCTGCATAACAAAAAAACCTTTTAGCAGCTTTAGAGCAAGAAATAAGGAGTGGATGGAGGGCCTGAGAGAAATTTGTAATGAAAGCACAAAGAAAGAGGGCGGATTTCAAAGATTCCCTCAGAGCCTAAAAAAATATAAAGAACTCTGTCAAACGTACATTGCTTAATAGGTGCTGGAGACAAATTTGGTTCCTAAGAGGGCACAGACGCCTCGATCACCAAACGCACAGCCCCCCGCTGACAGTTCTGAGCCTCAGCTCCATTTTCACCTACGGACAAAAAAGACACCACGTCAGGGCAAGACCGGACACCTCGGAAGAGGTCGGCTCCACAGCCCTGTCCCGGAAAGAGGGGTGACCAGGCGGGGCCGCGGGCTAGGCCCGGTGCCCGCGGGACGCGTGAAGAAGCGGCTCGGCGCCGGCAGCCCCTCCCCAGGCCGCCGGCCCTCGCGGCGGGGGAAGATGGGACGAACCGGACAGGAGAGGGCAGGGCCGGGCAGGACCACGGCTTCGGCTTCGGCTTCGGCTTCGGCTTCGGCTTCGGCTTCACCTGCCGCCGCTGCTGCTGCTGCCCCTGCCGCCGCCGCCACCATGGGCCGCAGCTCGCGCGCATGCGCACTACAGCGCCGCGCAGCGACTCTCCCGGGTCAGCCGCCATTTTGCTTCGGGCACGGTGGGAGATGTAGTTCCTGCCTCCCGCCGTCCCGGGGCACGCTGGGAGCCGTAGTCCGCAGTGCCGAGAGTAGCGGGTGGCCGGGCCGCGGTTGCGGTGGAGAGTCCTCTGCTGCGGCCGGGGCCGCGCCGGGCGGCAGGATCGGCTATCGGGGCTGCTGCTTCCCTCTCTCCGGGAGAGGGGCCGGGTCACGGCGGTGGAGCCATGCGGGTTGGCGGGCCGCTGGGGCGGGCCGGGCTGGCGCTGCTCCTCATGGCCGCCGCGCCCTGGGCGGGGGCGAGGCCCCTGCCCGCCGTCCCCGGGGGCCAGTTCCGGCCCAGCGTGGTGCTGGTGGTCTGTGACTCCTTGGTGAGTGTCCGGAGCGGGGTGGCAGCCTGGGGGCGCAGGGCCTGACCGCCGCGGGGGTGAGGGAGGTCGGGAGAGCGGCGGTGGCTGCCTTGGCCGTGGCCTTTCGCTGGGTGCCGGCCTGGCCGGGACCTCCGAGGATGCGGCGGCGAGGACTTTCCCCGGCTTTGCCCAGGCTACAGCCACAAGCCTGCGAAAATAGGGCTGGTTTTTATTTTCCATCACCTCCACGGGGTGGAGGGCTCGCTTGTGGCAGGGAGGGCAGGCCTCCCGCCTCGCTGAGTTACTGGGTACCTCATGTATTCTAAACCAAACTCGGCTTTCTTCACAGGAGTGTGCTATAGGTTTTCATCAGGTGCTTTGCAATAGTCAGAAACTGTATGGGTAGGTGGTTCCCGCGGTCAGTTGTGGTACCTACAGCATGGCATGGTGCGGGACGGGGGGGCGGGGGGGCACGGAGCAGGGCAGCAATTAATGGAACAGAGCTGGGGTGTGAAATGAATGCTTTTCTCTTGGCTTGAAGAGCAAAAAGGAAAGGAAGGTCACTATACCCTGTTATTCTTGTCATTGTAAATCCTAAGAACGTTAGGTCCCCACAACAGATGGGATGGAGATTTTCTGTAATGACAGGTGAAATGACTGAGGTAAGCTGTTGGGCATCAGATAGTAACTTACTTGGACGTTTATTAGGTATAACAAATACTACAATAAGATTGGCAGATGAGTATCTACAGCTAACAGGATAAAGGAATTTCTGTGTAAATTTCTAGTGGCTTTGTTACAGTGATCTGTTGGTACATTTGTTTTAACTGCCAGACAGGTGGAAAAGATTTTTTTTTGTCATTTGTAAATACTAAGTGTATTTTCTTGCTTATAGCTAAAGACAGCATGTTTTTTGCCCTTTTCTCACCATGCTTCTCTCTGCCCACGCAGCATACTGGAAATGCTATTATGAAGGTTTTACTCTGAGGAAGGGGAGAACCTTGGTTACTCTGCCTCATCTGAGCTCTCCTTCCTGTTAGATCAAACATACTCTCCATGGTATTACTTCCAAGGACTTACACAACTGATCACTTCTCATTCACTGTTGAGAAATCAACACAAGGCTCCCAGTCATCTTCCGAATTCCATCCTTGACAGCATAGGTAAGAGCACTTGACTTCTTGCCTGCTGCCTGTCATTCTTGGGATGAATTCTTCCTGAGTATTTGGTAAAGGTGTATTATCCTTCTTCAAACTCTTTCTTAAAACATATTTGCTGTGATTTCGAAGATAAAGCAATAGCTTCTTATTTACTTTCCTTCCTCTGACTCTATTCTTTGGGTGGGGTTTTTTTTGAGAATATCATCTCTCTTAACATCCAAATTAATGAGTGGTTTTTGTAGATGAGACTTTTTCTCCAAGTTTTCAGCTTTTACTGAAAGTATTATTTACCAATAAAATACCGAATTTGTAGTAGTTTAGGTTCTGGGAGTTTGTCAATGGCTGGTTGGTCTCCAGATGCTAGCAGAAGCTGTGGACAAATCTTAGTAAAGCTACCATATGTCATCCTGTAAACAGGAAGATTCTCAGGACTATCTTACAGGCATTAGTGAGGTAACCCTTGCAAAAGTGAAAGACAAAAGCCCAGATGTTTGTGATGTTCTTACAAAAACAATTAAGAACAAGATATGTTTCTGAAAAGTATCATATTTGCATAGTGCACAGGAAGAAGAATATGTTAAAAGAATCATTGTGCTGCATAAGTTTTTTATGAGATGGATTTGAAGGCAGAAATAGATTAAACATTTTGCTTACATTGCTAGTAGGGAACAGGAAGAGTTGGGTACTGTCGAACTAACAATTTTTCTGGGGAAAAAAAAAAAAGCTTAAGTCCTACAGGCTGCTAAAAGGTATGGGCTTTCATCTGAAATTGTGCCTGCCTTTGTTGTGGGCAATGCTGTTTATGAAAGACTCGCAGCTGTTTTGTCAAGTGTGACAAAAATCTTCTTCTCAGTGATGCTAGACTGTGTCTGGACTCCAGAGCAGTGACCTCTTGCTTGAACAGCCAGCTTTCTGCTGTTCTGACACATTAACTGCTGTGCTTCTCACATGGCTTGCTGGTGGAATATGCTAGTAGGGAATTCATCTCCTAAATTGCTACTTGAGGTTATCTGAGTGATGGCAGGCTTTGCCTGCAATACAGTCAAGTTCCTGGCTGAAATGTGCTTGCTTCTGTTACTCAGAATAATTGTATTGCCGCCGGTATTCCAAAACCCTCAAGTCCTACACAGTTCTTGGAGAGCGGATTTCCAGAAATAGCTGTAGAGCTTTCACCTTCTCAGCCTGTTAAAACAGCTTACTTCTTTCACTGAATAGACAGGTCACCTGTCTGTCCAGTATCGAAAGAATGAACTCTTGTCTCCAGCTCTTCAAACAAACAGTATCTTGTTTGGAGAAACTTGGAAATATGTTGTTGACAGGATGACACATCAGTCGTGCACTTTCTAAAGAGCACTTTCAGCCCAAAGTTTCTTTCAAGTTCATATTACAGATTACAGTTTTATTTCTAGTTTGTTCTACTGAATGTTTGTTCTAGTTGTCATTTGTAGTAGAGTACAAATTAGGTGATCAGTCTTTTTATCATATTCTGACCTCCAGTGGCCTGGTTTACTGTGTAGTTGTCCACTGCAGTGTAGTGCTGGGATGCCACAGTTAGCTCTACTGCTGCCAAATGAAGTGATTCTTTCTACAATGCCGTGTTATCCAATAGCATTTTCTGACAGAAAACAAATTGAGGGAATTGTTTTCTTCTGCGTGCAGTCCCTGCATTGAACTCTAAAGAGTGAAGAAAATGACATTCATCTCTTGACTGTGGACTTAGTATATGAATGATGTCTGGGTGGCTAGTGAGGTAATGAAGTGCTCATGTTTAAAATATTTTAAACAATGACAGAATAATTGTAATCTTAAAATATTTCAGTAATTTATAAGAATTATTTCCTGCTGTGGAGCAAAATTACTCTCTGCTTAACTCTGTTTTCTGGCTTCTTTCTGAAACCCTGCAAAATATGATTATGTGTACTATTCTTTGTAAATTCTCACTTGGACAATTAGTGCCTACCCCTGAGGAATCATGTGTAATGGAAGCAGTAGTAACACAGACTGTAAATTATTCAGGTTTGCTCTCACTTATTTTTGGTGTTGTTTTTTTTTTATCCTCTCACAAATTACTCCAGAAAATTCAACTAGTAAAACTAAAGTGAAAATTAGGAAACATATCTGCTAATGTGCAGAAACAGCATAGTAGTTAATTGATAGGAAGTCTTACGTTGCCTGATCTGTATTCTTGAAAAGCTGAAGACAGAAGGAAGCTATTATTCTTTCCATGTAAGCTTGTCTAATGTTTCATACAGGAGAATGTTATTTTAAATACAGTGTGTGTTTCAAACAGTTATTTTCAGAACAAATAGAGTCTTTAAAAAAGAAATCATTTTCTTAATTAAAAACTGTAGAGGCTAGCAGTT
>VYZV01020526.1:1128-12960 GCA_013401275.1 Pandion haliaetus | reverse complement strand
ATTAAATAATAACAGCTGAATAAATCAGTACCTGTTAGCATTGCCTTCCGATGACATTTATTCCAAACACTCTGTTAAATATATAATGTATCCTTCAATAGCTTTAATTGAATACTGCAGTATTTTTCTTTACTTGCTGCAATCGTTGTCCTGTGTTCAATTTCACACATGCAGAATTTGCTGGGAAGTTAGAAGGAAGCTATAGTCTTGAATCAAAGGTTGCATCTTAAAACATTTCTAGCCCTTTCAGTTGTTGCAAAGACCCTCCAGAGGTGACATAAATGAAATTTCGTCTATAGCTGAAAAGGAGATCCCCCCTTTCTCTCAAGCATACATTGGAAGAAGCAACCTGTCCTGACTGCAGCAGGCACAGGCTGTCAAATTTAGTGTTAGTGTTTAGTATTTCATTTATTGATAACCTGGTCTGCTTTTCTGTTTCTCAAGGTCTCATTTTAAGTGAGTGAGATTAAATGGACATGCTGTCAGTCTTGTTTTCTTTTTCTTGATTTTTGAGTCTTTCAGCCAGTCTTTGCTGCCAAGAACAATAACCTTGTGTTAGGTTATGTCATTTCAAGAATTTTTGTGAAAATAGCAGCTAGTGCTCCTGGTGAGGAAGAGGCTGCTGATGAATTCAACAATTCATCAATTCTGTTTAGCCTGTTAGGTGGTCCATCAACATCATCATGACCACTGGTCAGTCATGACAAGTGCAGCTCTGAACCAGTGGGACATGTCTTGTTTAGCCAGTAACTTGGAGACCTGCAAGGAACTCAGGGTATGTCTATTTGGAGGTGTCAGGGACAATACTAGAAGAGGTGATGGGAAGGAGGACTTTGGGGTGGGAAAGTAGGAGTATTGCCATGGTATGAGGTTGGGGTTGACACACTGTGCTTACAGGGTATTTGTATTGCTTATAGAACAGCTTAGTTTTGTTTTAGGACTACCTTTGACTTTAAATTTGCATTGGGAAGAGTGACTGATTCTCGATAAGCTGCAAAGAAACACAGGAATTCGCTAATAAAAACTTTCCTTATAGTTCATTTGCAAGTCTTCCCTTGGTTTCATTTCTTCTTGGCCTCTTCTTTGTAATCTCACTTTGTTTCTATAGCTGGTAGTGAAGTAGATTATCTAAAAAGATAAAACTGAGGACATACAGTATTTATAAAAATTATGTACTCTAATTCCCTCCACAAACATACTTCATTTTAAATTCACATTAAAATATAACTGAAGTAAGGGGAGCAAATACTTTGGAACACATGTAAATCCATGACTGATTCATCAGCATCTGTATTACCATGGCATTTTCTTTCTGCAATCAAAAAGAATATTTCCTGGTCCACAGAAAACCTTGATTTAATGATTGCACAGCACCTGGAAAGATGGGACCTTTGCCTGCAATTCTGGGGATTATTTTAGTAAATGTTGTTATTCGTATTGATGATGAAAATAAGATTTGGAAGAGTAATACCTTGTATTCCCTGCTCTGTTGGATCACAGTGTGGATTTTTTTTACCTCTAAAATAATGAGAAGATTGATCCCTTCTCAACTATATTCAACTTTAGACAGGAAGTACCCCTTACTTGTCAAAAACTGTGTATATTTTTTTTCCCCCCCCCAGCTATGTGGAGTGGTCTTTTCACTCATTTAACAGAGTCTTGGAATAACTTCAAAGGTCTAGATCCAGATTATGTAACGTGGATGGATCTCATGGAGAAGCATGGCTACCACACACAGAAGTATGGGAAATTGGACTATACTTCCGGACATCATTCAGTAAGGTAATCAGATAGATTTTCCTGCTCTGAAATAAATGGATAGGAGTGAATAAATCATGTAATGGTGTTGCAAGTGGTTTCTGTCTCTGACTGAAATGATAGTAGCTTTAATTTGAAAGAAATTTTGTTAGGAACCTAGCAGGGGGTCTATCTTGCAGCTTTCTGCAGAAGCAAGCATATCTCACACACATGCATTTTGGCTTTTACCTGTAGCTGAAGGTGAATACCAAGACTCTGGTTTTGCCTAACATGAATGAAGATTATTTTTCATCATTGGTATTGCTCCCTAAATGAAATTCATAAACCATTTTTGCCTTGCCTTGAGACTTCCTGGCTTGATTATACTAGCAGTGTAGGAAAGGCAGAACAAAGAAACAAATTTGATAATACTTGAATATTAAATCTACCATCACAAAACATGAGGTGTTTGGTTTTTCTTGAAGGCCATATTTTTTCACAGATTTTTCCTGTTGTGGTGGGCTGACCCCGGCTGGACACCAGGTGCCCACCAAAGCCACTCTTTCACTCTCTCCTCAGCTGGACAGGAGAGAGGAAATACAATGAAAGGCTTGTGGGTCGAGATAAGGACAGGGAGAGATCACTCACCAATTGCCATCATGGGCAAAATAGACTCAAATTGGGGAAATTAATTTGAATTATTACCAATCAAAAACAGATCAGAGTAGGGTAATGAGAAATGAAACCAAATCTTAAAACACTGTCCCCCCCACCCCTCTCTTCTNCAACTCGGGAAAATTAATTTGATTTGTTACCAATCAAAAACAGATCAGAGTAGGGTAATGAGAAATAAAACCAAATCTTAAAACCTCTTTCCCCACCCCCCCCTCCTTCTTTCCAGGCTCAACTCCACTCCTGATTTCTCTACCTCCTCCCCAGTAGTGCAGGGGGACGGGGAAGGGGGGTTGCAGTCAGTTTGTCACGTGTTCTCTCTGCCGCTCCTTCCTCCTTAGGGGCAGGATTCCTCACTCTTCCCCTGCTCCGGCATGGGGTCCCTCCCATGGGAGACAGTCCTCCATGAACTTCTCCAATGTGAGTCCTTCCCATGGGCTGCAGTGCTTCACGAACTGCTCCAGCGTGGTTCCCTTCCATGGGGTCACAAGTCCTGCCAGCAAACCTGCTCCAGCGTGGGCTCCTCTCTCCATGGGTCCACAGGTCCTGCCAGGAGCCTGCTTTAGCACAGGCTTCCAGTGGGGTCACAGCCTCCTTCAGGCATCCCCCTACTCCAGCATGGGGTCCTCCCTGGGCTGCAGGGGGATATCTGCTCCACCGTGGACCTCCACGGGCTGCAGGGGGACAGCCTGCCTCACCATGGTCTTCCTTGCGGGCTGCAGGGGAATCTGCTCCAGCGCCTGGAGCACCTCCTCCCCCTCCTTCTTCACTGACCTTGGTGTCTGCAGGTTGTTTCTCTCACATGTTCTCACTCCTCTCTCTGGCTGCCATTTCTGTTCCGCCGCAACATTTTTTCCCTTCTTAAATATGTTATTCCAGAGGCACTAGCACCACCACTGATGGGCTTGTCCTTGGCCAGCGGTAGGTCCATCTTGGAGCCAGCTGGCATTGGCTCCACTGGACACGGGGGAAGCTTCTAGCAGCTTCTCACAGAAGCCACCCCTGTCACCCCCCTGCTACCAAAACCTTGCCACACAAACCCAATAAAGCTGTACTTCCTATGCTGTAAAGCTTTCTTTTTAAAAAAAAGTTACTAGAATTACAGCAATTTATAAAAAATACTTAAACATTTAGAGACAAATTGCATTATGTTAAAAAAATAATAAGCATAATGCATCTGGACAGTTGGGACAAAATATGGTGTCTTCCTTCTGTGTAGTTTTTATGAAGATGCACTGTCTCCCTGTTTAATAATGTCTGTTGTTGAAATAATAATAAAGAGTAGCTTTTTATTTTATATTAAACAGGTTAGAGTCACTTAAAATGTCCTCACTTCCTTCACTAAAGTGAGCAATCAGGTTGAAAGGTCACAGTAGTAGTTAATATCACGTGGCATGTACACACTGCTTTTTATCTATGGAATACTTTATAAATAGTATCCACTTCAGAATCTGGCCAAAGCAATAATTTGCTCTCCAATTTGACTGCCAAAGAAGAAAAGAAAGCTTTTTTGCATTCTTCCATATACCAGTTCTTCATTGGAATTAAAAGATTATTCAAACACAGACTTACCACGAAAACTTCATGTTTACTTACTTAACTAGACAGTGTACATATTTGCATACTACCGATGCTTTTGTCTTGTCTCTCTCTGCAGCTCTTCTCAGTAACTTAGCTTCTAACTGTGAACAGATGGGTGTTCAACCTCTGGTCTTATGCTTTGAATTTTTTTATTCTGAAGGCTGCATTATTCTTAAAACTTTTCTTTTTTTGCAGTAAGAGACAATTATTTGTACAACATACTAAAAAGTCGTCTGCTGTAGTAGTATTCTGATTCTTTGTGCTTATATGAATGTTGGGGAAATTTCCTCTCTGGCAAGAAACAACTGAACATTAAGATGAATGCTACAGATGTTTGTATTATTGTAGTGTAGACATGGTTTGTTGTGACTGCCTCAGGCATTCACGCTTTTCAAGAGTATTGTGTTAAGAGCATACTGTAAAGTGCCAGTAACAGACCATTCTTTGAGAAAGAAGAAGAGGTTTTGCTCTGTGTAATGAAGCAAGACAGAAATGATTCTGTGGGTGCATAATTGTTAAGCATTTCTAGAATCTGAAGTGGGATTTTGGGGGGTTTTTGTTTTGAGTTTTGGAGGGTTTGTTTTTGGTTTTTTAACTTGATCCTGACCTCAATCTGAGTGGATAGTCAGACTGGCCTGTGGCCTACATAATAATTTTTTCTGTATAAGTCAATATTATGACATTAGATTCAATTTGACACACCTACCCCCCACCCACACACCCCCACATCCCTTTACCATCATTTAATTTTAATGTTTATGAAACGCACTTTCTCTATAGGCTACCTAGCTACCTTAATTTGTTCTAAGTAATTTGTTTAAGCCTGTTTACCTTGAAAGTGTGAGTCTAACAAGAATTTGAAACAATTAAAAAAATTGTTGTTACAGATATTTCTGAATAGTTTTTCTGGAGGTTAAAAGTGTACTGGTAAAATTCCTATGGAGACAAAACTGTTTAGATGCTCTTTAAACAATAATAATGCTGTGTTTTGATGAAAGTACGTGATCAAACCGTGAGCAGTTTCATATTTTCTTTTATAATTTCTTTGGTTATATTGAAATTGCCATGAACGAAATGAAGATTATTTGAGGTCTTAAATGGGCTGTTTCCTCCCAACCCTTGTTTATGGCAGTTGTGTCATTCACTCTGGCAAAGAAACTGCAGGTCACATTTCTCAGTGTTTTAGAGAGGCAACAATTGCCGTGATACTAGAAAATCTGTTCCAAAAATATTTTATCATTAAAGTGTTGTCTTTTTCTTCCCCTTCTTGCCATCTCTATACCCTTTTCCTCTGTTATTCCCTTTTCTTGATAGCATTTATCAACTATCTTAAAAGCAATTGTACAAGATAAATCACTCTTTACAGATTTTTGTCAGAAGTGATAGCGTTTTAAAATGTTGTAATAGTACAATCTAAAACCAGAACATTACTTCTAACGGCAGCCTCTCCAGGCAACTTATTTTCCATGGTCCTTTTTCAAATAACAAAAAATCTAAGGCCCTCTTAATCACATAAATAGTATGCGACTCCATGCCAGAATGGGGAGCAGGGTCAACGAGATGGAGATGCTATTTCTAAATACTATTTTGTAGATATGAGAAGAACCATTCTGAAATGAAGTTATAATAAGTAAGAAAGAAGATTCAGAAGCAGAAAAAAATTGGTTAAAGCTTTGAGTATAAAATAGATGCACAATTGCTATTGATCAATTAAATAACAATTCTCCTTTATGTAGAAATTACAAAGAGATTGCAGCTACAAGTATGGGGGGAGTTCTTCAGGAATTCTTTTGACTTGAAGGAAAAGTAAAGAAAGCATTTTCCACTGAGTATGTATTATGTGTATATATTTTCAGTAACCGTGTGGAAGCTTGGACTAGGGATGTTGACTTCCTGCTCCGGCAAGAAGGGAGGCCCATGGTAAATCTTACTGGTGATAGGAAGCATGTGAGAGTGATGGAAGCAGATTGGTGGAATACTGATAAAGCAGTAAATTGGATAAAGGAAGAAGCCATTAACCTTACTCAACCGTTTGTTCTTTACTTGGGACTAAATTTACCACACCCATATCCATCACCCTATGCGGGAGAAAATTTTGGATCCTCTACTTTTTTAACATCTCCCTATTGGCTTGAAAAGGTACGTGAAGATGAAGTTTAAATATGAAATTATTTGCAACTGTACTTAATATGAACAGTATTTTATTCCCCACGTGATTTTTCAAGTCAGACCCAGTTTTGCTATTTCAGTACACAGTAAGATACCTGGATGAGATGCTAGATTTCTGATTTAAGGCTAAACAAATAGAAGTAAAGAATTTCTCTCTGTTGTAGGAAAGCGTTTGCTAGCAGTAGTGACTCAATCAATAAAGAAATTTGGAGTTCAGTGGCTAGAAGCACATTAAACAGGGAATGAAATTGTTGCTATACTTAGCTGTAATTTTTTTTCAGTAATGGTCTAAAGTTCATTGTTTATAACATTCGGTATTGTGCTTGTTACAAATGATGCTATATATAGTCATTCTGTCTGAGTTTTATAGTGAGAGATTGACTTTTTCTACAATGAACGTAAAGTAGTAAGAGACAGCAGAAGTCTCTCTTTTCTGTTAACTTCTTTCCATGGTATTGTAGCTTTTCGGTGTTTTTAGAGTGCAGAAGAGTCCCAGTATGTCCGTATGTGGAAAGCCAACAGATAGCGCTCTGTTCCAAAGAAGTAAATTATTTTTTCTCTGTCTTGTGTGGTCTCCAGGTGCCATTATTGGTCATAAAAATATAAATGGGTTACAACAGCTTTCACTGCATAAAGGCATTATGATTCTCTGCAACTGAAGAACTGAGAATTAGGTTTGAAAAGACTTTATGCTTACTTCAAAAAAACCCATATGCAATTTATATAACTCATTTGGCCTTTTCCACTGGGAACTGCAAAATCTCTTTATCTAGGTGCAACAAAAATACAAAGACTTAGAAAAAAGGATATACAAATGAAGGTTGAGAGATGTGAGTTTCTTTGTAACAGTGAGGGTTGTGGGTTTTTTACTTCCAGGAATGGTGAGAAGTTTGTGGAGAGAGGAAGAGCATGGGGAAAAACACTTCACTTGCAAAAAGCAAGATCTAGCTGGGATATTAAGGAAAACTTTCTAGGTGCTAATTGTTAGGTTAGACATGTCTTGGGAAGTGGGGGTACCAGTTTCCAAGTCACAGACAGAGTTATAACATCTCTGAAATTTTTGTCATCCTTAGTCCAGTTAGAGTTTGCTGAGGTCCTTTCCACCACTACATACACATACAGTTATGTGAACCACATAGTACGATTTATTGACCATTGACTGATTCTTATGGAATATATCTGTGTTTTGGCCATGGAATAAACAGTCTTTGAAAATGACAGAGGTCAATCTCCTGAAGAAGTTTGAGTGCATAGATGAAGAACTTGAATTGAATTATATATTTACTGGGGTCTAATACAGAATGGAGTATCAACACCGTGTGTTTATGAAATGCTGTGTTGCTAGGCAGCTGGTCCCCTGTATTTTGCACAAGCTGGCACTTTCTCAGGGTACGTGGCTTCTTTTCTAGCTATGATTTTTGACAGACAAAGGGATTATGACCTTGTGAATCCCTAAAACTAGGTTGTACTCCTGTAGAAAAGGGTTCAGTCTTCTGACAAATCGTGGATGGAGAGGGACACTTTTTGCTCCTATTATATCTTTAAGCGACTAATCAATACTATTTGAGGAGTCTAAAATGTGACTTTATGTAGCCAAGGACCTTCAGCAATAGGAAGATGACTGAAGCAGTTGTCTGCTATTATTTTGTCTTCCAAGATTGCTTCTTGCAGCCTGTTTTCCACAGGGCCTAAGGAAAATTAGGTTTTGGTATGTCTGTCTGTTTGACTATTACAAACCCAGGTTTTATCCTTATGGGCACTTGAACTCTTGCTGTCTGAGCAGCTGTTTAGATGACGTAATACATCTGCTAGATAACTCAAGAGAGAATATTGACTGTTGTGGGAAGTGGAACTTTGTGGGTATTGGAACACATGGCCGTAGCAGCACTGGTGGTCAAAGATACACCATGGGCCTGAGACAAGACAGTGCACTACTAGGTCCCCAGACAGCTCTTCGTTATCTGTGCCACACCTTGGGGCAAAACCAAATGGGGTTCAGCAGGGTTTGACACTTAAATTGCTACGACAATAAACAGGGATGTAATGCTTCTAGGGACAACCTTGGTCTGATTGCTTTTCTGCTGCGTGGAGCCCCTTGGACTGTAAGTGTCTCAGGTTATCAGGAACCAGTGCTGCTCATGTTTGGGGCCTCCCCAGGAGGGGAGCTGTGGCTGCAGCCCTGGGAAGGTGCTGCACAGGCACCGGAGTTGCTGTGCCGTTATCTAGGCCTCAGCTCGGTTAGAGAAGATTTTCAGAGGTAAATGAGAGCAACAGGTGTGGTTTTATTATTGAATCAACTTAAGTTTTCCATACTGAGATTGCATCTTATCTGCTTTGTGGTAATTTGTGCTTCAAATCTAGAATGTAGAAGTAATTAGCTCTGTTAAGTGCAGCACTTAAGGGAAGCTTACAAGTATGACTGCCTAGGCTAAATGTGTATGTCAAACATTGAGGCTCTAAAGCTGGTCCTGCAGCGCACAGTACCTCTAAGGATGCCAGTCTGAATATACAAATCCAGCATTATTTGTAATTGATTGGCTCCTACTTTTTAGTTTCAAACTGATCTTACACTTCTTTATAACTAAATGGAGTGACATCTGTGGAAACAAATAGAAAAGTATTAGAAAGTTGGACTAATGTAGTGAATTTTTATCAAGATGTCAAGGCTTGTCATCCACTGTCCTGGAGACCTTCCCAGTCTAAGTGAATTTCCATGTTGTTCTGTAGGCTCACATAACTATGATATTTTTGATACATACGGTTTGTAGTTATCCTGTAGTTAATGAGACGCTATGCCAATACTTGTTTTAGAGTACAGTTCTAGAAGATTGTTCTGCGGTATCTCTCTTAAAAGACATCAGCTGGTAAAGCACGTATTTCCAGCTTCTAACCTTAGCTTCTAGCTGATTTTTATAGCTCTCTTTTAAAATGACTTGATACCTGTGGAAGCAGAGGGGAAGCATGAGGAAGGTAGCAGCAGCATGTAACAGATAAGCAGCTGCTGTTTCCTCGACTACAAATGGAGAACTGTGAATTTGTGCTAAAAAGTTTTAAATTAAATGTGTGTTGTGGTTTAATTTTTAATCTGAAACCAGGACAGTTTAGGTTTTTTTTTAAAATTACTTAATTCAGTTGCTAAAGTAATAATAATTTCCTCTTATTTTTAGGTAACTTATGAAGCTATTAAAATTCCCAAGTGGTCTTCTCTTTCAGAGATGCATCCAGTAGACTATTACTCATCTTACACCAAGAACTGCACCGGAGAGTTTACAAAGCAAGAAGTGAGAAATATTAGAGCATTTTATTATGCTATGTGTGCGGAGACAGATGCCATGCTGGGTAGGCCACGTTTCATTATACAGTGGGTTTTCTTTTTTGGTATTTTTAAGAAAATGCTGATGGGGCTAGTCCTCCAGGAAAAAAAAAAACAAACCAAAATTCAGATCTGGGAGTAAGTCACATGCATGTTGTAAATAACTGGATAGCTTTTAAGGCTATTGCAAGGTGAATTCAGAGCGCTCTGAAAAGTAATCACAACCACCAGTCAAAAGACTCTGCAAAAGCCCAGTAACTGCAGCAAAACGCTGCTTGACCCATGCACAAGAGGAACTAAATGTTCTTTGATAAAGTACTAACTGAAATAATGGAAGCAACTGTGAAGGGGACACACCAGCAAAGCAGCGCTGGAAGGAAAGGTAACTTTTAGGGCATAAGCAGTTTCCTTGGAGATTGATTTCAAATGCATAGACTGGATGACAGCAATTATACATAGACTAAACAATAAGGTTACCTTTGAAGTCTTCCTCAGCAGCATATTACTGAGAGTTAAGAAGAAAAAAAAACTAATTAGGCTTTCGTAATTCTTCCTAGTTTGCAGTAAGGTCTACATACATAAAAATTATAATGCAAATTGGTCTTTTACAGTATTTTATTTCTTAGTTTGAAAAGTGACCATAAAAGAACAAGAATTTCCTTGCATTCTAGTGTGAAATTCAGGAATAAATAAGCTAATAATTTTAGCAATGTTAGAGTCATAAAGTAATTTAAAAGACACAAAATTACTCTTCCACATTTTATGAACAAAAAGAGGTCAGCGGGAGCCTGGCAGTTTTAGGGAATGAAGGTATTGCAAAGTAACTGCACTGGGGTTTAATTTGGTAACATATTTTAAGTTTTTAACTAGTCTGTTTAAGCAAGAAGCATCTTTCTGTTTTAACGTTAAAGATGCGTAAGTGCTTTGCTTAATTACCAACTTCATTGATTTTGGCCCTGTCTTTGCTGCACAAATATCTGTGCAAGAGGCTCCTGTGGGGATGTAGGCACAGGAAGGAGAAATTTCCACTGATTATATGTAAGGTAGGTACTGTCAAGAATCCTTCACCCTAAGTCTAGTGTCAGGACTTCTGCTGACCTATTTTGCTGCTGTTGAAATACCTATTATTAGTTATGCTAGAAATTAAGCAAAAGCGATGATAGCAAAAATGTAGCTTGTCCTGTGGTGCATCCTTGCCTTTTGAAATTTTTACGGTTGTTGTTCAGTGCGCTCCACACTTCATTGGGAGCCAGACCCCTGCAACATATTGACAACTGTGTGTTACTCCAGACTGAAAGCTTTGGGCTCTGCCTTCTGTGGCAGAGAGAGGAGTTTCCAACCCTCTGACTAAGATTCGTTGGGGTTTGCATGCTGCTTTGCAGGTACAGAAGTTGGAAGGAATATTGTGAATGTATCCTTTTCAGTATCTTTTTCTTGTTGCAGGTGAGATTATTTCAGCTTTGAGACATACTGGGCTTCTTAAAAAAACAATCGTTATATTCACTGCAGATCATGGAGAACTTGCTATGGAACACCGGCAGTTCTATAAAATGAGCATGTATGAAGGAAGTTCCCATGTTCCTCTTTTAGTTTTGGGGCCCGGTGTAAAAGAACAGCAGCAAATACCAAATATGGTATCTCTCGTGGATATATATCCTACTATGCTTGGTGAGTTCAGGAATTTCAAATTAAAATTTTTCGTTCCAGTTACTATTATTATGCATTTGTATTATGTCTCCACTTTGTGAAGCAATGTAGTAACACAACAGGAGATAACAATTTATGTGTGGAACATACACAGGGACTTAATACAAAATGCAAAAGATGGATGTGAAAATTAAATAAAGGAGCTGTTGATGTTCCTTATTAATGATACTGTCATCAATACAATTACAGTGAAGGATTATATGTAGGATTATTTGTTATTAAAAAAAAAAGGTGATAAAAACCAATCAGATGCATTTTAGATATGAGTAATCCTTGCTAGCCTTCATACCTAACAGTTTGCTATAGAAATTACAGTGTAAATGCATCCAGACATGCGGTTAAACCTGAAAGCGTGGCAGGTTCATTAGCTTACCAAAGGAATGTAGTTTATGAAGGGTCACATGGAAGAAATGTGATAAAGACTTTGTGTAAGAAATATACAATTGATCTGGGCCAGCATAATAAGATATGATAATGGATATCCATTCTTACCTTCTTGGATATGGAAATACTCATTATGGGGCAGACAATCAAATAAAAAGGACTGACATCACATTACTTGCACACAGATGGAAATGACTTTTAAGAGTGAATTTTTGAGCAGTTACCTCTGATAAATCACGCAAGAGATGAATCTCAATGGAACTAAACCC
>VYZV01020525.1:0-61560 GCA_013401275.1 Pandion haliaetus | reverse complement strand
ACCGCGCCACACAAACCCATAACAATGACCTTCCTCTACACTGCTTTGACATGCCCTACCTGAACAACTGGGAGCTGACCTTCCTTCAAACACTTTCCTGTGACTGCCCAGAGGGTGGCAACAGCCTTCTACAATTGACTGAGAAAGCCTCATGGAGAAGCTTACCTTACTGCAGCATCAAGAAGCAGGTACTGTGCTTCTACAATCCCTAGTGAAATGGGTGGATGAGTAAATCCTGGAAAGAACAAAGTCAATCAGCTATGGTTGTGCAAAGTGGATGCTCACATGCACACTGAAGTACTGAAGGTGTTGAAATAAATAACAGAATGTCTCTCACAAAACATGAAAATCTCCTTTTAAAGGCGGGAGGAGCCACTTCATGAGAAGTATCAGACAAATTACATCCTAGAATGGCCTCATTTTCTCCAGTGACTATAAGAAAAACTGCAAGACAGCTTGAGTAACCAGCTTCAATGCAAACATCTTCACTGTTGATTTCAGTGGTGGGAGGATTCAATCTGAGATTAAATCATCTACCTTTAGCACCCTACATGCACATTATAACCCCTTTACTGTTAGTGGAGAGCAAGGACTTGCTTCAGATAGCCACACAGCTACATCTGAGACAACCCCAAAGAATCCAAGGCATCCACACCAGACTGGCACATATGACAAGGGAAATAGAGGAGACATCCCCTTCTTGAGCTAGTAATAGCTGGAGCTAGGTGGGGTCTCATAGTGTTACCGAAATCTGCAATAAAACTCCTTAACACCAATGTGACATTAAGAAGCAGGCACTTCATTAATTGCAGCGCTGGGCATGGGGGATAATTCCACCTAGTGTGCATGCCACAGCTTCAGCACAAACAGGTTATATGGAGTAACTAATTACGTATTAATCAGATTAGTATACATATGCATAAAAATTATTAGAAGTGATTATCATAGTACTGCCTATATCAGATCATGTGCAATGAAGAATTCATTTGAGTCGAAGGGTTGCTTTTATGACTACGAATCCATTTGAGATTCTATTGGCTGTACTTGAAGTCCTTGTTCTTGTCCTTGTTCTTTGATCTTGAAGCTTAACGCAATTTCAATCACGTGTGGTCAATTTCAACGTTGTTCTCATCTAGCATACAGGAACATCTAGTCATAAGAACAAAGAACTGCAAAACTTATGAGTAAATACTAGTTAATCACTTAACTACACCTTTGTAATTACCTCTATTAGCTAGTCCCCTAGCTACACTTTTGTCTATTGTTTCAATCATAATGTTAGTTCTTAAACACAAAGTTGAATAGAAAATATATGAAGTTTCTATGATTATACCTATCATGATTCATTGTACCTAACACAATTCCCTATAGTTACAATTTTAACTTGTGAGTAAAAAACTGGTTTTTTGTATTGTAACAATAGAACATGTCTGTAGACAACTGTGTTTAAACTATTGAATTCCACCTCCCAGCACACATTTAGACTGTTTCATGTGGACTTGAATTTATATGTTGTTAGTTTAAACAGGATCCTATCCATGAAGTTGGATGAGATGAATACCATAAGAAATCTGAAGACCCATGCCAGTTTTGCAGTGGCATATATCCTCTTTGCAGGTACCAACAATATTTTTGCACTGTGAATTTCTCCTTCTCTATCTAATATGAAGACATATGGAACTACTGGAGACAGTCCAGCAAAGGGCTGTAAAGATAGTTAAGGGTCTGAAGCATCTCTCAGAAGAGCAAAGGCTGAGGGATCTGGGATTGTTTATCCTAGAGAGGAGAAATGATAAAGCTACATCCTTTCCCACAAATTAAATTACTTGTATGCTTTGTAGTGCAAATGCCACATTATTCACTGGGTATTTTTTTCCCTATCTATTTTAAAATATAGATTAACTTGTGTGTGTGTGTGTGTTTGTATGCCTGTCTGTCTGTCTGTCTGCTTACATAGTCTTTCAAGATAAAATCTCCCTGAGGAGAAAAATGTGCTGAACATTTGTACAGTAATCAAGGCAATTGGCAAATCAGCTATACTACAGGCATCTTTCCTCCCATTTTGGACAGTTTCTTTCATTTTTACATCATAATGTGTGGTCTGAACCGACAAAGACAGTTGAACTAAAAGGAAAAAAAAGGCTTTTAACCAAAATTCAGGAATGTCCTGAACACCAGTCTGCTTGTGCCACCACAGTGTTAGATGATATCAAATTACTTAATCTCAATATATTGACATAGTTTGGATCATGTTTTGCTCAACAGATAGGACGGTATAGCCTAACATTTGGCCAAATTGCCTTGTAACTACAAATTCAGATTTGATTTTTTCCATTTGCCCATTTGTTCTGGATAAATTGAAGCCAAAGATCCTTCCTTCCTAACATTTTCTGTAACAAATTCAATTTGTAGTACTGTGTAGTAACGGACTGACCATAAATGGTGCAAATCTGCCAGTAATTGGCAAGCAAATGCTGTCTGAATTTGATTATGTTTATTCTTATAGAGCTCAGGTCTTGCAAATGCACATATTTTGTATGTGAGTGTTCAGGGCATTCAAAGATCTGCAGGACTGTGGACTAGTAAGGCAGGCATGTTCCTTGACTGCTGAATTTACAAAGCAAATGTGTGTGCTCAGAGTCAGTTCAAGGCAGTGTAGGCAAAATTTAATTTTGCTGCTCTCAGGACAAAGATCTGGGACTGAGTCAGGTTCATGCCATGGCAGCAGGTGAAGCAGAAGTGATGGAAGGAAGAGCTGGGGAAGAATACTTCAGAATCAGTTTTGCAGGTAGGACTGTGACTTTGCCTTGAGGAGCCACCTATGCAACTTCTTTAAACACATTGATTCCTGGCAGCACCTACCTCCTCTCACAGCTCCAAACTTCCTTCAGTGGTGGCAATGATAAAAAANTACCTCGCTCATGCTCATGCTCAACTGTCTTTATATGACAAGGAGCCACACACATAAAGCAACCTGTGCTCCCCATGGCCAGATTAGTTCAAATAGCAAGGATGTCCTACAACCAAAGAAAAGAAAGTCTATGTTTTCACAGCAGAGCACTATACAGACAGAAAGAAGTTAAGCAGCTTGCTAACAGCATCCCAGGAATTAGCCCTGGGTAATGAAATATCTAATGCAACATGCATAAGCAAATGCTTGCCTAACTAAATTACCTGATAGTTCTGATATTGGCTGTTGGGTTTGTATAAAAATACATATTCATACATTTTAACATGGAACTCCCAGTTGATTTTAGTAGAGAAGTCTGTAGAGAGAACATTGGCAGGCTACCTCTGACTGAGCAGGCCTGTGGGAGGCTTAAGTGTGTTCTGGGTAATGTAGTCTGATTTCTGTTTTAATGGACTGAGTAACTAGAACAGGCACTTATGTTAAATGGCCCGACTGAGAACTCAGCAGCCAGTCAAGGTAAGAGAGAGTTTAAGATAAAATAATAATCTATAAGAGTTTAAATCCATTGTTCCAAATGAGAATATAATGTCTACTACCAGAGCCCAAGAGAGCAGGTGGGACATTCGATTCTGTATCTGACCCTGCTGGTGATTTGCTGTGTGATGCTGTACAAATTTGGGGAATATTCCTGGGTGCTGATTTAAATGCCCATAAACCAGTTGTATTACAATTTATTTTCCAATTGGGAAAGCATAGGAGGAGAGATTCTGGAGCTTAACTAATGTTCCTGAAATGTTTTAAGATTGTTGGATGAGTGATATTCAGTAAATATAACATTTAAAGACTTAAGTTTAATCTGTCTGAAGTAATTCAGGAGGATCTCCATTGAAGCCCATTGAATTGTGATGGCACAATGTTAGCATGAGTAAGATCACGTTGCATTCCACTGTCAGGAAGAAAAAACCTACCTCTCCCCAGCTTTACGTGTTGGGTTGCCGTTAATACCATTGCGCTAGGTATGGAGATAATTTCAGGTGGCACTGTTTCATATCCACATCACAGAGGCAAATGTTTGCACAAGAGGCTGTAACTGCAAAGCTGTGAAGAAAGTTTGACCAATGATGACATGTCTGAACATGGCTGTGGATTAAAACCATTCAGGATGTCATAAGAAAGATGAAAGCCCAGTAATTTGTGAACTTGATGCTCTATGCCAATGATATATCAAGGTAATACTATTTTTTAAGACAAACACTTTGGTCTCCTGATGCTTAAAGGACTCAGGATGGAGGAAGACTTCACCATAACAGACTCTGGACTTGCAGTAAATGGGATGAACATTTTCTTTAATATTATTTTAGACATCTTTCTCCAAATCTTTCAGATTTCAATCACTAGCACACTGATTCTGGGGAGAAATTGATTTAAAACAACAGTAATATAACATCCCAGTCAAAAGTGAATTGAATTCCAGACCATTCAGGGTAGTATGAAGCTTTTAAAGATAAACATTTTAGAAAAATGCTGAAGAGAGTTTCTAATTTTCCTCCCTTTTGGTACATGAAGTTTATGTTTGACAGACAGAAACTAAACAGACTAAAGGAATTTTATGAAAAGGTGACCTGGTGAAGTATTTTTTCTTCCTGTTCTTTTGGGAGTAAAAAGGGAGGGTTAGCTTTCAAGTTTCAATCATAACATCAGCAGGGTTAAGAGGAGAGCTAGTTCAAAGGAACACAGTTCCAAAGAAATTGAATTTTGCCATATCGCCTGCAGTGAGCGGGGAGCCTTGGTGTGTATGTAACCTAGGCACCTAGATCAGGTGGTGCTTCACCTTCAGCAAGTCAATGGGAATCTACATTCCCAATAAAGTCAATGAAGAAAGGTACAGGGTGATACAGTCTGCTTAAATTAAGGACAATTTTTCTTCTCACAGTGCAGGGAAATAACAAGAAATGTGAGCTACCTTCAACTGATAGCCCCTAACAGGGAGGTTCCCTTAAAAAAGGAAAGGATGTCAGCATTGCCCATTCATCACCCTTCTTGTCAGCTTATGCCAAAGGAGTGTGAGGGTCTCCAGTCCCCTCAGCTCAGCCATATCTCCCATGTCTGGCGGAGTGCTTGGACCATCAAGTAAGAGCTGAGAGAAGGAACGTTATTTTCAACAGAAAGAGGCAGAGTGATGCTCCAGAGTCTGGTCTCTGAAGTGTTATTATGCATCTGGATCAAAACTGCCTCATTCCTCCTGGTTTCACAGTATGGATGACCACATGCAAGTGCTCATCCCTGTACTTTGATCCTGTTTAACTTTCCAGTGCAGGTGCAGCCTCAGGTCTGCTCTAAGAATTAAGTGGGTTTATTTCCAAAACTGGTATTTCTGCACATGTGTATGCAAGCAATTTTCAGAGCATGGCTAATGCGTGATTAAATTCCAGTGCTTACAGAGGCAGACAGTATTGGAGAGCAGGTGGGGAGGTTCACTGTTAGAGGATTAGTGAGGGTCTAGGTTCCTAAGACCAACTTGCACAAGTTTAAATGAACTGACCTCCTCCTTTTTTNTTTTTTTGTTCCCTATATGTCAAAAGTGAAAGTAAAAAGAAAAATATGCTCTTGTTTTAAACTTCTACACCAGTTTTGGACTTCTATGGACTGAGCAATCAACTTTGTCAGAGTTACTACAGCTCTGATTCAGTAAAATACTATTCGAACCTAAGTTTAAATCAAAACGTTATGGACTCTGCTTTCCTGAAGAGAACACAACCACCTTGCAAGCTGTGAACTTAAACCCTGAACCACTCGTATTTGTTTTTAAACTCCAGAAAATCTCGTCCGTAACAGAGAAATTAATTGTGTGAGAGCATTTCTGCCTATTACGTGAAAACTTACATGTTTTCAGATAGGATCTGAATTAGGGTATTTCTGGAATAAATGCTTTTGTCACTGGGCAAAAAAGAGTAATGATAGCCTGGGGGGTGAGGGGGGGGAAACTGGGTTAGGTGCTTAAGCATGGAGAATATTGCTAGCAGCCCACACCCCCTCCTGCACCCAAAATTAAGTACCTACTCTTCTTTTAAGGTATGCTGTTTATGCATTAACTTTCTCCTGAACATTTCTTCCTTGGCTCCATGTTTTGTGACAGATACATTTTCAGGTCTTTCTCACTCTCCCTCCATTCATTGAAGAGCCTTGTAGCTGTATTAAGATGTCTTAAAGTATGTTTAGTATTAGCAACAGTATTACTTGTCTACCTTTTGCGTTACCTACACAGAGGGTTGTCACAACCTTGCTTCCAGTGCAACCAATGGACATAGAAAGATTCAGGATCAAGGCGTGGTGAAAGCACAAGCGTCTCACACCTGTACTGCAACACGGAGTGCATAGCCCTGCGGATGGAGACTGGGTGGGAGGAAAAATAGCACTTTGCTTTTATTGTTCAAAACATGACAGTTCTGTCCACATGAGGCTCAAAGGACTGTCTGCAAGGGGTAGACAAGCCTCCATATCAGTAGTTTCAGAAGTTCTTTATCCACAGAGCAGTTTTTCTTTTGAACCAGCTGTTCAAGTGATGGAGCCTGGACAATACCTTCTGTTGTTTTCCTATTTGTTTACATCCTGCCAATTTCACATATGACACAAATGTCATCAATAGCAGTGTTGTGTCTTTATGACAGGGAAAAGACAAGCCTGTACAGACTTTATTTCTGTCTCTGGAAATAGACAGGAGACTGAGACAGCCTCTACACCAGTAAATTGAATAGTGGGGACAACACTTTTTTGACCCTGACAGCAATTGGCACTGTCTAGCCACATACACTACTAAACACCCATCTTCCAAAATCAGAAGGCTGTGTCTCAGCTAACGGGAATTGCCCTTCCTTGGTCCTGACCCCCTGAGCAACCCTGGGAACTCCTTGGGAGAGTGCTAACCTGGCCTTGCACAAAAGTGTGCCAAGAGCTGCTTAGCAGCTTAACAGTAGGGGTGACTGAGCTGTCTGGTGTCTGAGCTCTGACACTGTTTAATTTGCTTGCATAAACTTGCCTTGGTGGTCTTTTGTGGATTTCAGATGTGACTCTATGTTGTCTTTGTATCTCACTATCGAGTTCAGTTTCTGTAGTCAAGGGTTTGGAGGTAGGGAGGGCAGGAGATGACTGAAGGGCAGAGATAAACAATTTTGGAAAATTACTGGGATAACACAAAGCACACAAAAGATTATGCAAATAAGGCACATTCTGTGTTAAGAATATAATATACCAATATTTGGGCTGGGGCTTGAATTGCAGAATTTAATTTTCAACATGGAAGAAAGAAAAATGCAGAAAAAGAACACCCCAAAACTCTTAAAATGTACTGTTTGTTTCTATAAAAAATGCAGAAATTAATTTTCTGTTTATATTCACTTTTCTTGAATGAACTAGTACTTTTTTATATACAGGAAGAACTTTTGTGTTACAGCTTGCTTTCTGCTTGTGTGAACTGGCAATGAATACTACAGCATTACTTTGGAAGGAAAGATGCTTCATTTTTCTTAAACAGACTGTATAGAAGTCCATTGTGACCATGAAATCATTTGGAAAAGCAGCTAAAATGGAGGAAAACACTTCAATGTAGTATAATGTTCTATTCACTGATAATAGGTGACTTGTACTTGATCATAGCCTTGGATTTCTGTTTGCAGTATGGTTATACAGAATGGAAAGCACTGGAAAGTTGTAGATAATTTTGGTTCAATTATATGGTAGAAATTTTAATTTCCGAAGCTAAATTGAAAATAAAAGGTAAGAGCATAGTTGGCTTTATTTCTTCTATTAAAAAACTGTAAAAAAAATCCATCTGTCCAGATGCTAGAAAGGAAATTAGTCCTTTTAGCTATTAGAATTGAATTTCTCAATGAGACATTGAGAGAGAGTAGGAATGTGCACTGGGCAGTGTTAACAGCCTTCACATGTAGATTGTTCAAAGGAGCGATGTTTCCACTTAACTGGCTTAGAATGACAGGAAAAGCAGTAAGTACTTAGCTTTTAAAGAATGGAGAACTGTCTTCTTTCATATTTGACTTCCTTTTGTTTCATGTTGTTAATCGTATGTAGACTTTATACTCAACTAAAAAGTCTCTTGAAAGGACCCATAGTACTGGATCCCATAAACAGATAAAGACAGAAATGCCATCTCTGATAGTATACAATCTAAAGGTACGTCTATGCTGCATAGTGAATGTTAGTGAGATACTCTCAAATGTGTTCATGCAGAGATAACTCCAAAGCCAGAAACAGGATCTGTTTGAACCACAGAGTGAAGCTGATAAGCAGGGCTTGTTCCCTCAGGCACAACCTCGTGCCAGAACCACTTTTCATTCCTCATCCTGGTACCTCTGAAGAAAGCTGAACCGTATGCTGTGGGCACACTGGTACCTGCAGGGCTTTGAGCACCAGGTTCTGTTGTCTCACAACTGGGGTTCGGTACTGGGTGTGCAATGAGCCAGTCTTACACACAGAGCCAAGATATCTGTTTATTTTGTGTCTGCGCAGAGATGGGTGCCAGGTGGGAACTGCACAAAGCTGGCGCATCACACCAAAGAAAAACAACATGTTTATTCTGTTACATGATTAGTAAAAACCTGCCTAAATTTACGTTCATTGGTTAGTAGTCACCCTCTCATCCGCTATTGGCCAGTCATATTTAAATTAGCCATGCTTTCTATGTAAATTAGCACACATGCTCTTTGCAAGGTGTGTGGGGGGCAAGTTTTTCCAGCCTTGTATTGAGTCGGAGGTAGGGATCTCCCCCCGCCACCATTCCCTTTCCGTTAGTTCATGCTTCTTTGGCAATCATCCAGCCATCAGCACCTTCTGGAGCAGGATGTTTCCTTTTATCAGTCATTAGTTCCCTCTTCAAGGGCATAGTAGTTAGCAAAGCATGCAGAGTTTATACAAAGTCATCAGGCTTGCATAGTGAAGCTATCAGTAATGGTCCTCCTTAAAGGACAATGCATCATGTTTAACCCTAAATTGAACAGTATCACCACAGCTAGGCCATAACTCAAACATATGACTACAGTTCTACAACAACTGCCTGAAGCACCAATGCTGTGCTGTGAGCTCAAGAGTTAGAGTGTTTCTCCAGGGCATAAACAGAGCTGGAACTGAAGAGGAAGGTATGAGACAAGACAGCAGATGGTTTCAAAACAAAGAAACAGACAGACAAAACCTCCAGAAAACAGATGGGAGAAACCCAAGTGGGATGAACGAGGAGCAGTCTAGAGCAGCAGCTTTGCTGTGAGTGTTCCTAGGCTGTGTAACTAAGGAGCTACAGAAAGGAAAGGAGTGAAAGAAGTTATTGCCTCTTTGGGGGATTTGAGAACTACTGCACTAAGTCTGCTAAACTGGAGAACAGTGGATTAGCTTTTTCTCAGTCATCTCTGAAACTGACCTCCAGAAGAATGGAAATTAATTTCCACCATTCCAAAGCTGAAATGAATGGGAAGAGACTGTGACCACTCTTCTGAATGGGAAGACCACTCTTTCTGCTTTTGTCATTCAGCTCTACCACCCCTCAGCTAAGTAGCTCTATAACCACATAACTTTATGATAAGAGAAAGAGTTTGGCTTATGAAGAGCAAAATGAGCTTCTGGATTCAAAATCCAATCTAGATTGAATATTGCAAATCTTTATCTCCTTTTTTTTTCTCATGATATAAAAGGAAGTGTGGAGACTCCCTACTTGTACACTGTATGATGGTGCTGTGGAATAAAAAAAAAAAATGCAGGTCTGGATTGCCTGCTTTCCTTTGGGCACTTTTTTTTAGGCCATCTCCATGAATTTACAAATGCAAATGTGATTTAATGAAGGACGGTGGGTGTCTGTACCATGTACTTGCATGAAGCACAGAGAGATGGGGGTGGAGGGTGGATAATTCTAATCAAACTACTCACATCTTGCCCTCCTTGACATGAAATACCACTTTAAACAGCAGTGCTCTAATAGAGAAAAGAGCTACTGTACTTACCCACTCAATAATTTGCATAATTTTGAAGAGCTGAAAATGTCACTGCTGCTTTATGATAATTGTTGGGAAATGATTAGCTATAGCATTTATACATTCCAGAAAAAAAAAAGTATTTTACTATTCTCTCTTTAATATTAATAAGGATTAATAAAAGGAAAAATAAAATCACCTTGGAGGACAAATATTATGTGTAAAATAATAGGTGTCATGTGAAGGCACATGAGCTATCCATCCATTTGCTGTAGCTTTTCATAGCTTGGAAAGACTTAAAAAGACAAACACTTGACTGCCCCTCATGCAATTTCAAATGCAAATTTTAACAATTGGAATAGCTAAAAATAATCCATTGTTTTCTTCCTTCTCTGCCTCATAGCTGTGATTAGAAGACTCCAAATTTATGTCTCCTGCAATTCAAACATTTTTTAATTGTGATGGATGTATGTGAATTGCTCATCTCTTGTTCATCATTCTTCTCCCAGCTAAACCCTTTGATAAGATGATTGAGACTGTTGTGGTTTAACCCCAGCCATCTACTAAGCACCATGCAGCCACTCCCTCACTTCCCACCCATCCAGTGGGATAGGGTAAAGAATTGGAAAAAAAAAAGTAAAAGTTACAGGTTGAGATAAAGACAGTCTAATAGGACAGAAAGGAATAAACTAATAATGATAATAATACAATATTAAAATGACAATAATACTAATAAAAGGATTGGAATATACAAGTGATGCACAATGCAATTGCTCACCACCTGCTGACCGATGCCCACTCAGTTCCCGAGCGATGATCCCGCCCCCCCAAGGCCAACTCCCCCCCATTTTATATACTGGGCATGACGTCACATGGTATGGAATATCCCTTTGGTCAGTTTGGGTCAGGTGCCCTGGCTGTGTCCCCTCCCAACTTCTTTTGCCCCTCTGGCCTTCTTGCTGGCTGGGAATCAGAAGCTGAAAAATCCTTGACTTGGTATAAACACTACTTAGCAACAACTGAAAACAGGAGTGTGTTATCAATGTTATTCTCATACTATATCCTAAACATAACACTATACCAGTTACTAGAAAGAAAACTAACTCTATCCCAGCTGAAATCAGCACAGAGACATCAGTTCAAGTTAACAGAATATAGTCCTCACAGCTCCCTGAACTTAATAAGATCTGTCATTGCAGAGATACATTAAGTAAAGAGTAGCTCCAATACAAAATGGGTCTTTTATCATATGCTCGAGGGAGTGTGGTTTCATAGAAGTCCCTGTCCAGCATCCTTTCACTTTCTATGTCTTTCTCAGACTCTTCTTTTTCTTATGCTGTAATAATAGTACAGCTGAGATTTAGAAAGGTCATTTTTACAACACTCATGAAAGGCTAGACTGCAGCTTCTTTGCCCAGCTCCATCTGGGAACCTAGCCATGAATTCCAGTCTTTCTCAGAGTTTTCAGTCTCTGTGTGTGATGTGAATGATGTGTTCCTCCTGATGGACAACAAACTATTTTGGCAGTCTTGCAGAACGGAGAGCTTATTAATCCGTTTCCTCCCAGTTTAGTGTAACTGCTCAGTTACATGTACAGTCTAGAAAGGAGCAAAGAGATGGCAATTGCTGTTACACAGATGAAGATGAAAGTTTTAGGAATATCTTCTTTATCTAACACAATTTATCACATATTTGTATCATATAAGCTTTCATTCAAAGAAACATGACTTCTATCCAGATCCAATAAGTGTTCCAAAATGCAACATATATTCACTAGAAAGCTCTTAAGATGTATTTATTTTCTTTAATCAGAAAAATATTATTGGAGATACCTAAACCATCTCTACTTAAAAGAAGTGTTTAATTTTATTGTTTTTTAGAGAATAAGCCTAAACTATTATTGCCTTTTTTCAAACGTAGGTGAGAGAATGAAGGGTAGCCTGGGCCAACATGAAAGAACCAAGACAGCCTCACAAAGAGTGTTCATTCCTTCTGGTGTACTAAAATGTGACTGTATGCAACAACACAGAAGATCGACCACCATTTCATGCAAAAGGGCCAGAATTTCAACATCTGCTCTGCAAGTCATAGTGGCAGGACTTGCTAGAAGTAAGGCTGATGATGCCATCAGCAGATCTCAGAGTGGAAGACACATTCTGCACCTTTGCTGGAAAAGTTTGCAAAAGCTTTTTATGTCACAGAAATCCATATGGTTGTAATGCAGTGTGTAGAACTGTCTATATTTATCGGGGCTATTTCTATGGTACTGTAGACATCCTAGTGTGCATCTCCACCCACACGAATTGACCCTGTTTCTCATAATTTGTGTCTACTATATTTGCTATCACTAGAAGACACTGGATAATGTAGCATATATAGACCTCATGCTCACAAACTACAATCTTAAGTTTGATTTTCTTTTTTTTTCAGGCCATATTTTTTTTCTGAGAAAGCAGATGGAACATCCCTTTTTAGAAAGACATCTAATCTTCTTTTAGGGGTTCGAAGCTCTGGTAAGTTGTCCACTGTTTAATTACCCTTACTGCTAGGAAAATGCAGTTATTGTGCTATTTCATGGTTGAATTTGTCTAGCTTCAATTTCCAGCCATTTGATCTTGTTAGGTCTTTGTGTCCAAGACTGGAAGACCTCCAGTATCTAGTATTTGTTCTTTGTGTCAGTATCCATTTACAGTGATCAAGACACGTTTCAACCTTTCCATTCAATAAATTGAGCTCTTTAAGCTTCACATCATAAGACTTGTTTTCCAGCCTCTGAATTTTTTTGTTTAATTGCCTATTTTTATTGTTTCCACTAATCTTATAAGGGGGAGATGGTTAGTCTGTAAGATTTAGAAGATATAGGCACTACCACCCCCACCTTTGCTTCTAGTGCCATTTCTTGACTGTTAAAAAAAATACTCCAAATTGAACCCTCTAAAATTTTATCTAGTAGAAAGGTACTCAGATAAATGAGTCCATTCATTTGACATTGAATGGTGAATTGCATACAAAAGCAGCAGGTACAAACACTCACATCACTCAGATACCTTCACACCACCAGTTCTACCAAATATCTGTTTTGCCCTCCAGTAGTTGTGACAGTGTCTAATTTCAAAGCTAGATTTTGTGTGTATTTTCCATATGACTCATAAGCACTTTCTTTTTCTGATGTTAACATTTTTGGGACAATGCAATTGCCAGTCTGTCTCCTTCAGGATTTTTTGCTTAGTGGTTCATGCTACATCTTATTTATCAGGAAAGGCTTTGCAAATTCTGGAAGTCCTGGACTTTTCAAAGTATATATCCATTTTATTTTAAGCTGTTTTCTTTTCCAAAATATGCAGAGCAGATCCTTTACATCTCATCTGAATGAACAGTTCAGAATGAAAAAATAATGTATATTGGTAACAGTTATATGTTAATTCATTAAGGTCTGCCATTACCTGAGTGCTAATTAAAAGGAAAAATAGTTGAAGGATAAAGTAGGGCTTGCAAGCATATCACACACGGGTTCTTTCCTAATATATTTCCCGTCTATCACACTTATTACTGCAGGGTGGGCTGACAGGTTAATTATGTACTTGCAGGAGAACTGATACAGAGGATATTACAATCTCAAAAGCAAACACTTATAATCATTTTATCTAAACAGAAGACAGCCTCACCTTGATGAAGGTCTGCATTTAGTGAACATTTTAAGGCAACAGTCACTGCACTCTCAAGGAAGATACTTGATAAACTATCCATTAGTAGCTACCAACCCAGTAATATATAGTATGCACTGCAAGAACTTAACCAATTCATATGCTAGTACATGGAAAAAAAGATTGATTTTGTGATGAAGTCATAGGACTGGGATTCACAAAATTCTGTTTTAATTTCCAGATTAATTCATTACCAGACTTCTTGTGTGCAGGCCTTTTACTGTCATAGAGATCCAGTGTGTGAGACTGCCCAGTGGGTCATACAATGTGGGGACATCCTATTGACAAGCAACTGATGTGTCAGATTACGTGATTGCTGTATGTATATATGTCCTGCTGTCTGGGAGGCATGCTCCCAGATATATCAGATCCTCACAGCTGGGAATGTGTTTCCAGTGAGGTTACAATGTGAGAGGGATCCTATTAAAAAGCACTCATGCTCCTGCTGTTGGGTAGTACACAATCTCTTGCCTGTTCTGGCACAGGCAAATGCATCAGCCAATCGCGGATTGGGCTGTTCATCTATACCTAGCAAATCTTTTGTCATATCTAGAGAATGCTGCTGTACTGAGAACATATGAATTACCTGACTCCTGGAAGGGGCTATATGGGGAGAGGCAGAAGACCTAGTCTCACAGAATATTTTGACTTGGTAGATGAAGATGTAGCCGCATTCAAATCATAGAAATCTTTATGTATTTTATTTAGAATGACATCCCAAAACTTAAGTCCGTTAAGTCCTGACACCTGACATTTTAAGGTTTCTTGAATTCTTGTTTCAGTTTTTTTCCCCTCAGTTCATCTGTTTTTCTTTTTCAAATGGGCTGCATTGTTACTCATGTTTCTCCTTCAGTTACCTGACATATATTTAACACTCACACATTTGATACTAGTCATCCTGTACTTTGTGTTTGTTCATTACTTACTAGAATCAAAACCAGGCAGTAATTAAATAATAATACCTAGATATACAATTACTTCTGTTTCTGCAAGGTTCAAAATGAGTCATAATGCTTTTTACCTCACTCTGTACCCCAAAGCTACACGAGAAGTTCTTTATCAACTGTTAGGTTTACATCAACTTTTCATAAAGGTCCAGCAGAAAAAAGGCTGTGCACAAGTATTAGTTCCCTCACGTGGAGCTGGTCTTAACACAAGAATAAAATATTCATCAACTAAATTATTCAAGGAGTAATTGTTGGTATTTGTTGAATAATGTATTCTGTTCATGGTGTCTGAATACTACAAGAATGAGGGGAATAAATTATATGACAAAGCAGCAAAATCACTGACTTGCATTTGTTGAATAGCATTTGACCTAAGCTAAATGTATTTTAATAAAAACATAGCAAAAGAGAACAAAAAAATTTACCTTGTTTTCCTTTCTGACAAAGAGTATGGCTTTAGGCATGTATTGTGATGGTCCTTAAGCTGTGTAACAGATTTGAGAATTGACAACTATGGCAATAATATGCTACACAGTGATTTTCAGACAAGACAGAACACAGTATTTCTTCCCTTCAGAAAACATTTATTTTATTGCTACTAGAAAGCATACTAGTAAGTGGGCCATAGTGATTGTAAAAGTAACTTAAGTTCTGCTTATTCAGTATTAGAGTTTATATGTCCTACACATTCAGCTATTTCACTCCCCTTGTGTACTTGCTGGAATCACATTCTTCACTACATGAACAAATATTGTATTACTGAAAAAATACACACGCTTTTATTTAAGGGTAGCACTGAACAATTGCACATGAATAGAAAAGTCCAATTTTCAGCAATGAGCTGTGTCATCTAAGAAACCTATGAACGAGGAATCCTGGTCTGAATAAATAATGTGGCCATACAATATGTGCACATTGAACAGAACTAAGAGTTGGCAGTCCTTCAATCCAATACCAACTTGCATAACGACAAATATGATCCCAAAAGAAAAGGTCTAGCAGTCCAGTTCAAACTGCTTCTATGTGGGTGGGAGGTATCTTAAAAAGGAACAACTACACTTGAAAAAGTTAATATTGTCATTGTCTCATGAGTAATATTCATTGAGGCAACATCTTAACTGCAAAGGGCTGCTAACACCTCCATTTATGCAAAGGAATTTCTGATTGTTCTGATATGCTGGCCTGCTCTCTCTTGGTTAAACTACAAGTGAACATCAACATGTACAGAGCACTGGACCACTCAAATCTAGTCAATACAATTGCCAGATACTCCAGCTTTAACACTTACTTGGAAACTCGAACAAAGACAGGGTGATATGGATTATATGGGTCCTGCATGCACAATTCACAACTTATTCATACTTATGAAAAGACAGTTTTATGCAATCTTTTCATAGTCACACAATACTTTACATTACATTGATTGTTTCCTACCACTGTAATCACAGATTACCTTAAAACATGGAGGTTAGGCTGTGCAATGTGTAAAAATGTGCTCAGTAGGTGCATGTTTTTGTGGACAAGCAACACAAAAATTTGTTCCCTTTGATTATTTCTTCCTTCAGCAATACAGCTGCTCCCAATATCAATGTCCTTCGGTGCCAGTCAAAGGAGTTTGACATCTCATGTAAGGTGCTCAGAAATCAGTAAGACTAACATAAATAAGCTTAATTTAAACACATGTTTATAAAGAACATGTACTCAAGAAATGGGTTCGGTTTAAGTACCCACTTAACTGTTTTGCTACCTGGGTCCTAAAAAAGCAACTGTAATTTTATAGAAAATCATATTCTGATTTGTTAATCTAATTCTGTATACTTTGGGAGAATTTATCTTCCTTGTAAATATTATTAACAGTACTGACTGTGTGAACAGAAATGTTGGTTTCTTCAGGTATCTCTTCCCTGCCCTCATACCACTGTGAACAGCTTACTAATTACTAGGAATACTATTCCTGTTGGTGTCTTCAGGCTTGATTGCTATGAGATTCCAGTGCTGTCACAAACCCAAGGTGAAGACTTCACCTGGGGAAAAAAGCATGCAAATAATGCATGCAATAAAAAGAAAAGGAATATTGACAAAAATAAGGCAGACTTATCTCAGAAAAGATTAGGTTTCAAAGCTTTTCATGCAGTCCAGCAGGTTGTTTAATTCTTAGTTTTGCACATGCAAGAGAGGAAAACTACACTGGGATCTATCCTCTTTTTTTAAAGACACCTATTTTGTTGCTTCTTGCAACATAGATGAACTGCTGTGAAAGAATACTACTGTCTGTTATTTGGCACCTACCTAGACTTATGCCATCAGAACTGACTTTTGCATCATGTTCTTCTTTTGCTGCAGTAACAGTACCCACCTGGGACATACTACCAAGTCAGTGTAAAATAGGCTTCCTGACTGATGAAGACCATTTTTCCTTTCTTGGACCATTGTGCTGAAACAGAAGCTTCTGTTTCATCTTCTTAGCCATGGAATGAATCAAAATCTTTAAATGCTTCTTTTTTAGACTTAAATTAGGCTTTGATAATCTTTTTCTGGAATAAAGTCACCTGTAAAAAAGGATTCTGAGAATGTAGCTGGAAATTTACCCTATAACTTGTGAAGCAGTTGTTCTTCTAATCTGTTTGAGAGGAGAGCAGAGCAAAGACTCTTTTGCCCTTGAATTAAATTGTTGAAATCCAACAGATTGGCTTGTATTTTGAGGTTATAAATGAGCACTAAATATGTTCTCAGAAGGAGAATGTGAGTTAGTCATATTGGAAAAGAAAACATAATAAAAACTTATGACTCTGATGAGATTATGATGAGTGGAGGGAAGAGCCAAAGGAGAAAGATAACAGTAAATAAAATGAAATGGTGAGAACGGTATTGGGAAAAAATTAGTAATTAAGAAAGAAATTTATTCTCAGTCACATACTAATTGGTAGCTATATACTTGGAAGAGGAAAGCTTATAGAGTTTAGCTTCCACTCTGTCTTTTAAAATCACCATACAGAGATGTATATATGCTAGGTCCCATAATATGAAAGCAGACATTTAACTATGTATTCCTTCTCTCTACTTTGCAACCACATCTGCTTCTTTAGAAATCTGCATAATATTTACATAATGAGACTCAGACCCTAATATGCCAGACAATACTTCAAAAAGCTTTCCTTCTAAGCAGCTATTATAGACAAAGAGTGGGAAGGGAAAAAAGGTAGCAAAGAAGTCACTGGTCTGTGTTTGGACAATACATCTAAATGGCCAAACCTATGTGCTGACTTTTAGCTTGTGCCATTTCTGCAACAGTTACTGTTGTCCTAATATCAATTTTTGTTCATTCAGAGTNNNCAATTTTTGTTCATTCAGAGTCTAGCTTGTTAATTTTCTTTTAATAAAATTGTAATTAATATTTCTGCAGATCGTGTATGCCAGACTATGCTAGCACAAGTACGATGCTAGTTAGCTTCTATTTCCTACAGAATTAGTGGTTAGTATCTGTCCCCTGACTCCTAGAAGTGGAAAAGTATGGCAAACTAACAAAAATTGCAGGGATTCACACTGTGTCTCTGTCTGAAGTTCGTATAAGGCGATGGAACCCTACAGAGAAATTCACCTAAAACTCTGCTGGATCTTCCACACTTGTAGAGAAGAAACGAAAGTCTTTTAAACCTTCTTTTTCTGTCTGCCTCCTGTTGATCTACATTTTTTCCTGGTCATTTCCTGTAAGACGCTCTATTTGAAATGGACGTTTCGTATGCCATAAGCATCATTTTCTGCTACATTCTTTCTGTCTGACCTCATGAAAACAAGGAAAAGGGTAGAGGGATCAATTTTTAAAAGGAGTTTGATTTATGACATTTTGTTGCAGATTTGGTTCTCGGTAAAAAAGAAACTGAAGTGCTACAGGCTTAAAATATCTGAGCGGCTGTACAGGAAAATTATACTCCTCTTGAGGTTAGTCTGAATACAGTATGTGCTCAGTAACCTCTCCTGAGAATGTCTGGCTGGTGTATATGCTAGTATAGCTTCATGGACATTACAATTTGCTCATTGCCTTCAGTTTTCATCTCATGATAAATTCATTTATACTGATTGCTGCTCAGCAAGATGCTATCATATCTGCAATTATTTTCCCCAAAATATAAGAAAAATATTCACATGGTAGTTATGACCCCATTTATTTGCTTTTTTTAAAGCACTCATATGAGAGAAATTCTGTGTATTGGAACTTTTGTCAAATGTGAAAGTGCCATGAATATGCATACAAGCATGTATTCACACAAACATTGATATCATATGTGCTTGCATGACCTTTATGAAAGCTTTCTGTGGGCTGAGAATTGGAAGAAGGAGGAAGGAGGGTTTTGGCAGAGAAATAGCAAGTATGACTTTCTCCATAAAGCCTACAGGAAAATGAGCAGCTGTTGTGGAGGAAGTAAAGGACAATATGCAAAACAACCATCAGCATGAACATGGATGTTCACCATGTGGTACTTCTTCAACACTGAGGATCAACCTGCTTATTCATCTGTGAACCTGAACTCAGCCGGGAAAGAGAAGGAGCATTTAAGCCACGTTCTCTGTTCTTACATGACCAAATGAAAGGGCAAAAGAGGTTGTAGTTCTTCAGTATGTTACCAACAGCACCAACAGAACCTAACAAAATCCATAGACATATACAAAGACCTCTGCATACACTCAGGAACCTCATGCTTTTTTTCTATTTTTCTTACATCAGAAGTGCCTTTGACTGACCAGTACTAATACTAGGATACCACAATAGTTAATAATGTTGACTGTACTGGCTGCATACAGAGAACTGATGAGGTACTTGGCAATGATATTGTGTGGAGAAATCTTATCACACAGAGGAAACAGTTGGATAGTGGAGAGAGATGCGTAGTGGAGAGAGATGGAGAAGACAGAGTACTATAGCACAGAAGTATTAGCCTTATATACTACTTTGATGACAGAAGTATCTTCAAGACAATGCACACCCTGAAAGCCATTATCTGAAAAGTAATTGTAGTGTTAGAACCATGGTAGAGAAATTGGGATTCAAACAGAAGCAGAAAGAGAGGAAAACACATGCTGGGCAAAGGAAGAAAAGATTTTTCTAAGGACATAAAAAGTCATGTTTTGTCACGGTCCACTTGGACCATGAACAGGACAACATACTCTGCAAATTAAACTTTATTTTATGAGCTTATTAGAAAACAAACATGACAAACAATGGCTCAGTCTACTTTGTACAGACTAGTCTAACACGTGAATTCACTGATTCATCAATTAATGAGGTTTCTAACTCTCACAAGTTGTCTACAGCATAACGTACAACTTGCAACTCATAACCCGTGCACCTATGACCGAAATAGTTACCTAGCTGATGGTAAGAATGCTCATCCTTCCTCCTCTGTCATTGTGCGGGCATCTGTATCACACCAGGAAGCGGGAAAGCCTCAGCAGTCCAGCTGCTGTTGGATCTGCTTTAAAAACCTTTTGGCTAAGCTGACGTATTTATACCTTCCAGCATGGATGTTTGGTCTATACCATTTCCATTAGTTAGCAGATTCTGAAAAAACTACTAGACAATCAATATACAAGGATTATGGCTGCAGCAGACAGCAAACTGCAGTGATAATGGCTGTGTAATGACCACCAGCCCTTTCTGGCCACTGTGTCCTGCTGACATGTTGCTCTCGATTTGACCTAATGGTGCTGTTCTCAGCATACATCAGCCTTAGCATGAGCTGTGTGTTAGTCGAAATCTGAGTAGGAGGTGAGTGACAGTCACATTTGCAGCATGTGTCTGTGCCTTTAACCACATCTCCCTGTAAACGGTCTGCAAAGTACAGGTAAAGAGGTAAAAGTCTGCTCAAACATTATCATTTGGTGACTGCAGTGGACAAGTGTAGTAATGTCCATGTCTTTCCTGGAACTGCTGCTTTATTGTGTCAAGAAAGAGCACTCAGCGAAGGAAAATGTTAATTTCCAACATTTATTCATAGAGCTGCATATATTTATAAACATTCAATCACTGTAAATGTACAATTTTGAAATAGGGAACATGAGGAAAAAAAAATGTTCTAGAAGATACAAGAAATGCTAGGATACACATACAATACACAAAGAAGGACTTGAATCCCCTCAACCTTTCAGTAAACAACAGTTTTCAATACTTCCCCAGGACTGACATAGGTGATGAATGAGAGGTTTGGAGACCTTGCCTTCTCCTTCCATCAGATGAGGTCTGATGTTCCACTGGTACTGCTTTACTGATATTGATATGAAGACCATAAAAAGATACAATGTATGCAAATTTTTTTCTGCAACAAAGCAAATAAATATACTTCAGTAATATCCATTTTTATTTGCTTTTCATAAGGGTTCATATAAGAGAAATTTTATGAACAAGAACATTTTGAAAAATTTAGTGCACTCCAATGCGATTACTTTGAGTACATGCATCAAGAAAAATAGAAATTTTAAAAGCAGCTAAATGTTTTCTCATTCACTCAGGGAAGGAATCACACATTTTGATAATGTCCTTTATATATCAATAAAAAGACAGATAAAAAAAGAGAAAAGGAAAAAGAGAAAAGGAAAAAAAGAGGAAGAGGAAGGAAAACAGAAAGGGAAAAGGGAAAGATTTAAAGTGCTTTCCTGTTCCATAGTCCTGGTTATCATCGTGTTATAATCTCCATCTCCCCTGTGCTCCTCAGACCTCACAGCATTAATTAGGATCTCTGCCCTTTTATCAAAATTGTATCAGTCAAGGACTTCTGTCTGGAACTTCCAGTAAATTTCCACTGAATGCCACAGTTTCAACAAGCTCATGGCTTCTTTGGGTACCTAAATGCACCTCCAGTTTTCAGTATGGTATGAACATAGCAGAGGCTGCAATCTTCTTTTCAGAAATGGATTATAGTGTTAGTAAGTGCATGCTGAAAACTGTGGAAAAAATGGCCTTTAACTGGTCCCTAAGTGAGCCCATGTATTAAAAATCCTGAATTAATTTCAGAGAGGTGAAAAGGTGTAGAAGCCTTTTATTTACCTTTTTTTTTTCTGTTGTCATCTTGGTTATTTTCAAAATTCATTCCCACTTCTGGTTGTTGAGCATTAAGTCCGGAGAGTTTCTGAAAATCCCAGAGTAGTTAATCAATCACACAAACGACTGGTTGCCATGAACTGTTCTCCGAAAAACCTTATTCTACAGATTCATCTCACATTTGTTTGTAACAAACAAGTAAATGAAGACTTCCATCTGCATGGACAATAGCTTTAAAGGAAAAAGTTAAAAATGAAGGGAATGAATGATTTTTTTGGCTAAATTTTCTGTCATGGAGAACAAAGTAAAATCTGCATATTGTCCGTCATGTTGATTGAGGGTAAATTTGCCTGCAGTTCAACAGATGACAGGGACATGAAAGGCATGTAGGTAAAACCTCAGCACATGCTATGCACAAGACTCCACTGTACACGCACATGAGCACAAATTACCTCTGACCTCAAAGGGGTGTGGGAAACAGAGCATCTTTCACTTGATCTTTGCAACATATCTCATTATATCTCATTCCTGTAGCGGTGAAATCCAGAGGGTTCAACACCAGGTGCAGCCTTTCCAAGCTCACTGGCTATCACTGTTTGGGCTCTGAGTACCCCAGCAGCCCTGCAACCTCTTCCCCTGCTCCTAGGGGTTTGGCTGCTGGCATTCAGGGAAAGCTCTGGGGTGGTGCAGCTGTGTAACCTTGCACAAGCATGTAGTTTATGTTCCTAACCTGAACCATTCCCTGGAAGAGTCTGTCGCTCTTGGGGTTCTACAGGGAGCAATTAGGAGCCAGATAACCTGCTGGGCTATAATAATTTCTTAAAACTGGATGCATGAAAACACCATTAAAAGTCAGAGAATTACTCCTTAGAAATGTTTCCTCTTTAGCACACCTAAAATTGATTGAAAGTAAATTCAGTAAACAACCTCTTTAATTTTAATAACTGCAGAAAAAAAGGAGATAGCTGCCCAAAACGTCCACGTGATTCTTTTAATAGACCTCGGAAGTTATATTACTTTTTTGCAATATAGGAATGAAACACTGTGTTCAGCAGAAAAATCATATTTTTTTTAGAAAGATGAATATCACTACTTATCCAATCCTATTCCGTGGTTTGATTTGTTTGGGTTTTAAGATCAAATGCAAATTATGATGTCTCCTGACAACCAAATTAGTCAAAGCTTTTCATACATCTACGATAACTTTAAGGAATTTAGAAAAGACATAAGGAAGAAAGGATATAAATCTTACTGTATCAAGGCTTTTCGGCTGGTCTTCAATGACTCAAGTCTCTGCAGAAAACATGTAAGGACATAATCTCCATCAGATGACTATTTCAGTACTTCTTAGACCTTTCAGTGAAATGTGTGTTATTGGTCCACCATCTGGCCTAGACATAGAGCTGAATACCTTACTCAGATGAGCAGATCCTTACTTAATATCAAGGTTTGTCCCTGGTTTAGTGTAAGCAGAAATGCTTTCCATCATGTTTCCTCTGCCACATAGACTGTTGTAGGTTTTAAAGTCTTCATGCCGTAAAAACTGGTTCCTATAAATTCTGTCCATCCAAACACCAGTGTTCTTAAACATACCATACTGATAAGTGTAAAAGAAGGTGGAAAATGGGTCATGAATAAATAACATTGCAGAGAAAGAACTGTTCTTTTGCAACCAGTAAATGCACAAAAACTTTCATCAAGATGAATATCACACTGTGTCCAAGGCTAAGAGGAAGGAAAAAAGAAATCACATTTAATAATTAGTATTTACTCAAAATTAATCTTTAGACTACATAGTATATAACGCATTGTGGACATATATTCACTTCTAAGCTCAGTGGAAACAGTGGCATTTCAGGTGTCAGTACCTCAAACCCACTAGAAATTCTGGTTAATTTTAAAGCAAATACTGAATATATAATTGTAAAACTTTTGTAAGGTTTCCTCATTCCTTTGATAATTGAATCTGCTGCAATAGACTATGAGAGGTAAAAAAAGGGAATTTAATGCCTATGGCTAGCTTGAATACATCTGCAGGTGGAGTGTTTACTGGAAAAATGTAGACAAAAATTGAACTCTGAAAGAAATATGAGGTATTTTCAGAGCAATGGGGACTACGTACATGGGAATCCTTCTTACTGCTACCTAGAATTCCATGATATTTGGAGGAACTCCTCAGAGATATGCCTTGTCTCATGGTTCAGAGAAATGCCTTGTCTCATGGTTCAGAGAAATCTTACATAGCCATGAAGCAATAGATAAGAGCTTCTTGCAAAAGCAAGTAGGGTCTTCAGCATGCTGTGACAATATTTATATTGCTTCAGAATTTAGTGAACTTTTCAGAGTGTCAGGAAGAAAATTATGTATTTAGGAAAAACGGGGGGAAAAAAAAAGAAAAGGAAAGTTAATCCTAGTGTACTCCACTGAGAGATTTAGAAATAATGCTTGTATTCCTTACATAAGCAAAATAGTTAACTGTTATGTGAGAACCAAAGGTCATCAGATTTATGTCTTTGGAATTAGATTCTGTGTATATATGAATTCAGTATCCACATTTTTAAAAAAATCTGTTAAATGTGAGATATAAGAGAAAAAACTATTCTGCATGTATGACGTTTTTCTGATACTTCCATAAAAATACTGGAGAAAACCCCAGAATTCAGTGAAAGAGATTTTTACTTGAATGCTAGAAATGTATCTGGGTGCTTAGTTTAAGTGCCTGTATTGATAAATAACTTTTAATGAAGAACTGACGTAGAGACAGTTCCAAATCTAATACTGAACTAAAACAAATGCAGAAGATGCATGCAGAAATTCTGCAAGCAGTAGGAATGAGACAATGAAATAAGTTTTTCTGCAAATGCTGATGTCAATTATGATTACCAATGTATGTCAACAGTGAAGATGTGATACTGCAAGAAGTGGAATCTTGACACAGGTTTTGTAACAGTCTGTTGCTGTGCTTGAAATGATTCTTGACTAGAAAATTATGGATAAGCTATTATAGTTTTCAGGTTGTTTGCATGGACATGTCAGGATTAAATTGACTCCAATTTTTACTAACGGAAAGCTAACAGCTAATGGGATAGTAATTTCTGTGTGCCATATGGGCACATGAATATTTTCTAATTTTCGTCCATGAATATTATCTGTTCCTTTTTGTATGAGCACATTGTGTTATAATTATTAGTACCGCTTCTGACTGAAATAAACAAAATATGATTATTGGAAGGTTAAATGAGAAAAAAAGACAATGGCACCCTCTCTGCAATGGAAATTATGCCAATGAATCATAAAGGACTGTGACACCCACATTTTTTAAAACACATTATCTGTGAAGCATTGCAAATCAGGAGGCAGATGGTTTGGTGTGCATTCAGGTGGAAGGTTCTGGAGAAGGAGTTAAAACTGATCTCCATTTCAGGAAAATTTATCTGCTCCTCTGACATAGCCCGTTTAACATGAAGAACCCATTTTTGTGCACTTTTCTGTGTAGGCCACAGCTTAATTGGAAACTTCTTGCCACAGACCCATATGACTTTTCCTTTTCCCTGTGGAATGGACCATCCTGAACTACCTTGGCTAATGAAAAACAACATTGAAAAAAGGTTCTGCTTTGAAACCTAAAAAGGGGGCAGATGTAATAACAGAAATATTGGTTATATGGGGCACAAATTTTGGAGAAGGCAGACACCAAGTGCCAGATACTCCATAGGACAATATAAACCAGCATGAATCCCAGTATGATATAATACAGACAAATAGGAAAGCAAAGGAGCTGTTATACCAAAGCATTTATGCAGTTGTTTAAATCTTATTGGCTTCAGTAGTAAATGATTAAACACTGCTTAAAGAAGATGGTATTTAAATATAATATTTAATATATTTAAAGTTTAGCTTATGCTTAAAGGCTTTGCTGAGTCTAGGGAAGCCTTGGGAAGTCCTCAGAGCCAAGATGTCTGGTCTGTTCAAAGCAGTGCTATTTAGACTCACAGTTAAAGACAATAAAGATCTGGTATAGGTAACCTGATCACAAATACATCAAGATTACATTTGTAGTAATGCATCCATCTTAACGGAAATTTCAAAAGATATTTAAAAATTGAATTGCATTAAACTTCATTTTAAAAGAAGAATAAGTTTTGGAGAGTAACAAAAGTTATATTCAGCAAAAAAGTAATTTATACACCCTCTACTTAATAACCTCTTATATACTTTAATAATTTAACTTCTTATCAATAAGAATGTCTTCTGTGTATACTTCAATTATTGCTTTTAGTATATTTTCTCTTCTTTCATGTAGCATGCCACGTACTCAATATGTCTCTAGTGCCTATTATCACTGTTCCTCTTGTATAATAAACTTCTTATCTGCGAGAATATGACCTTGACACTGTGAAAAAAAAAGTCTTTTAAAGAATAGCTCAATTAAAATCTAATACCTCTGTTTAGGACTTGATTTCATTACTATTCATAAGACCATGCAACACTATTTGAGTCATGAGTTCTCATGCAACTCGAATACTTACTTCAAAAGGAGTCATTACAAAAATAATTTTTATTCTTCTCTCTGCCCTATTGATTTTCAGTCACCATGGAGCTCTCTTTGTTGACTTTGCAAAGGTCTCTGTTGAAAGTTCATGCTATTGTTGTGATAATAATTGTTGATCGGGGTCCACTTGGAACAGGTAAGTTTAAACGCAAGATAGGTAGAGGTGGGTAGTAGCAAAGCCACATGCAAACCTGCCTTTGTATCTGCAGTTTGCATAGGCAACATTTCATGGGCTGGGAAGGTAGCATAATCTACACGATTGTCACTCAGGAGCATGAAGTTGCACTTCCACCACTGATTAACTTTGGACAAGTCACTTAACCTGAATGTTTGTTTACCCATCTGTAAATGAGAATAATAATTGTCTGCCTTGCAGAGGGTTATGGTTCTCAATCAATTAATTTTGCAAACTGTTCTAAGAGCAAGATCCAAAAAGCCTTATACTCATGAAGTGCCAAGCGATGTTTGACTGAGCCCTAAGTTTGTCTTCAGTGTTACTGGATTTGCATTGGCATGGACATTCACCCTTTTGAAACAATCTCTTTCTTGGTTTTAAATATCTGTTTTCTTAATCAGTGAATATGTTTTCTGTCTTCTCCCTTTCTGATTTCAAATCAGCAAGCTTTAAAAAAACCCAAGAAAACCAGTTAGTAAAACAAGGTCAAAGACTTGAATTTACTGGAGTCTTCAAATATCTTTAACCAAAAGTGAGTAAAAATAACTGCAAATTGCAGGCCGTGGACAGGGAGGAAAGCAGAGAAGGAATACACATTGAACTGGATAAATATCAACTTCAACAAAGATATTATGCGTAAACTGAGCATCTACAATGAATGGAAAAAGGAAAATTAACACCAAGTCTTACAAATCAGAAAGTGATTCAGATAAAGTAAGGATAAAATACAAGCTGTCAGAAATCAAGCTGAGTCCATCTTGCAAAAAATATGAACATGAATAATAAAGATTTTCACCTATGTGTATAAAAGAAACAAACAAGAAAAGAGAAATAATGTATGGTCCAAACCTTAAATAAATACCTCGTCTTTCACTGAAAAAGAGGATATGGAACAAACACAGACAGACAGAGGTTGTATAATTGAGACAGATATGTTAAGAAGAGATTTATAATCTGAATTACTACACCCAAGGTAAACTAAATCTCAAGTGCAAATTGTAAAACAGATAAATGTCATTGCAAAACACTGAAATAAGTGGTACACTGGATTAACTGTAAATTTGTATCAATATCCATCATGCTGAGGATATAAAAGTTTGATCTGAGAGCTGCATATATGATAAATATTTACAGAGGGCAGTTGGGAGTAATTGAGTTAGGCACTAACCTGCTAACCTACCCTCAGCCATATGCAAAACTAGCAGGTTTCATGGGAAAGAATAATTAGAAACATTGAGATATATAGAAAAGTAAAAAATGCAATGCAGAAGAACATGACAGAATGTCATAATAGCTTTTGCTTGTTAAAATAATTGATTTTCTAGACAAAGAAATTGAAAAATATCTATTATATTTTCAGTGAAGCATCAGAAATTGATGTTGTGTAATAGACTACTTGTTAAACTGGATTAGAGTAGTAGAAATTAAAAGGTGGACTAGGAACTGATTAAAGGGGAAATAATAAGAGGTTGTTCAGGAATAGAAAGAGGTCACTTGTGTTTTTTTTCTCAAAAAACAGTCTTGGGATCAAACTTAACTGGTATCTGCTTTAATGACTTTGCTGTAAGAATGTGCTAATAAAATGAGCGTACAACATTGTTTGAAGGCATAAGCAGTGCAGACAATGAGAAATAAAATATGGACAGCAAACAAAGACCCAAAGGACTGAAGAAAGGTATGTCATAAGACAATTAATAATGTAAGACACTATGATAGATTTAGTGACTACTAACAAGAATTACCAGTGTGAACAATGTTTGTTGCGTGAAGATGACACTAGTCTGGTTGATGTACACCACCAGTCTGATGTAAGAGCAGGCAGTACAAATGCAATCTTATAACGTATCAGTCAGGACATACTTAGTGATGATAAGCAAGTGTTCAAGCAGAGCACAGCTAAGAGTTTTTATGTGTCTGACTGTGTATGACTCATTATCAAGAAATATGAACTCAGTGAAAGAAAGGAAGAGCTTGAAGAATGATCAGAGCAGAAAAAGTAAAACAGGAGAGAATGGCTTGTTCAGCAAACCAGGCACCTAAGGCCTTATGATTTTTAAATGTGAATATGAGAGATGCTTACCAGTGACCCATGCAGCCTACACTCATTCTCTGTCCTTTGTACTGTACATATGTAACTGTGATGGGTTGACTCTGGCTGGGTGCCAGGTGCCCACCAAAGCCATTCTATCACTCCCTGCCCCCCTCAGCTGGAGAGGGGAGAGAAAATATAACAAAGGGCTCCTGGATCGAGATAAGGACAGTGAGAGATCACTTAACCGATTACCATCACTGGCAAAACAGACTCGACTTGGGGAAAATTAACTTCCTTTATTGCNCACCCTCCTCAGGGCCAGGACTCATCACACTCTTCCCCTGCTCCAGCATGGGCTCCCTCCCGCGGGAGACAGTCCTCCACGAACTTCTCCAACGTGGGTCCTTCCCACGGGCTGCAGTTCTTCACAAACTGCTCCAGCATGGGTCCCTTCCATAGGCTGCACTCCTTCAGGCACAGACTGCTCCAGCGTGGGTCCCCCGCAGGGTCACAAGTCCTGCCCAGCATGGCAAAAACCTGCTCCAGCATGAGCTCCTCACTCCACAGATCCACAGGTCCTGCCAGGAGCGTGCTCCAGCGTGGGCTTCCCACAGGGTCACAGCCTCCTTCGGGCACCCCCTGCTCTGGTGTGGGGTCCTTCATAGGCTGCAGGTGGATATCTGCTCCACCGTGGACCTCCATGGGCTGCAGGGGGACAGCCTGCCTCACCATGGTCTTCCCCACGGGCTGCAGGGGAATCTCTGCTCTGGTGGCTGGAGCCCCTCCTCACCCCACTTCTTCACTGACCTTCATGTCTGCAGAGTTGTTTCTCTTACATGTTCTCGCTCCTCTCTCCAGCTGCCGTTTCTGTCTCTCGGCAACTTTTTTCCCTTCTTAAATATGTTATCACAGAGGTGCTACCACTATCACTGATTGGCTCGGCCTTGGCCGGCAGTGGGTCCATCTCAGAGCTGGCTGGTATTGGCTCTATCAGACATAGGTGAAGCTTCTAGCAGCTTCTCATCAGAATCCACCCCTGTAACCCCCTCCCCCCCCAAAAAAAAACCCCTTGCCACACAAACCCAATACAGTAACTGTGGTCTGTATAGCTGTTTCTGGCAAAATACAAATCAGTTTTCGCCTCTTCCTTTAGCTTTGAAATCATTGAGTCACTTTCCTTTCCTCTTTCTAGTAAGAAGTTATAGAAAAATAAGAAGAAGTCTAGTTATCAGGCTGCCCAGCAGAACTCAGAATTAACTAGCTGATAATGTGGTTTGGATATCTTTTCCTGTAAGCTTATTCTTCATGGTATTAAAGAGATTGTTCAGTACATTATTTAGGAACTTGGGTATCTGATGATCTCTGTCATACTTTAAGTTGCATAGAGCGTTATGGATAAGGTTGTCCTACATTGACATTTCTCACCATATAAATTAAATACTGTTGTTATTAATTGCAAAATTAACACAAAGCATTAAATGCCTGTGAAATACTTTTTCTTAATTTGAAGGGCTATAGCACTGAAATCCTCTTCCTAACTGATCCTTTGAGCTTAGCTAGAATTAATGTTGTCAGGATTAGCATCTGATTGATAGTTTGACACTACCCATTTCTGACATTTCACTGGCGTTATTTCATTTTGGGTTCAGTGGCACTTGCACAAAGTGAAGAGTTTAAAATTATTTCTGATGTCTCAGCAAAAGGAAGGTCAATTAGCTGCTGAGGAAGAAAATGTACAAGCCAAATGTGCTGCACTATACATTAAAATATCTAGAAACAAATGGAAAGAATGCACTGCTAGACAATCTTAGCTGATGACAACAGTCTTAGCAGTGGAAAAAATATCCTAATTTTTTGAAGTAAACAGCTGAAAAGCTTCTGCCTCCTAAAGAGCATTCAGTACAGCTCATGTGCAAAAAAACCCAAACAAACAAAAAAGTCTGTGCTAAGCAATCAGCTTTTATGTCTCTATAGAAGAGAAAAGAGTACTTTTCCAATGTTCACTAAGTAGTACCACTGCATAATGTGAGGGTACAACACTGAACTATATCCTTGATTATTTTAGATGGGTCGGTGATTGGAGCTTCTTTTTTGAACCATGGGCAGACCCTACAAGCTGCTGCTTACTTAGTATCCACTGACTCAGTGGGAAGGTTCTTACAACCTTGAAGAATCTTGGTCCTTAAGAATAATTTTGCTGCCAACTTAGAGGAGATAAGGGAGGAAATAAAAAAAGACTTTGAGAAAGCAGATGTTTTATTAAAAACAGCTCTGTGTTTTCTGGATGTCCTCTCCTACTACTATGAAATCCCAAAGAAAAAGAACTCTTAGCATATATAAAACTTGTAGATTTTCAATAATTATATTTTGACCTGTAGCTGTGATATAATACTATATTGTTTTCTATAGGATTATTTTAACTCCATATTCATATTCTTCATTAATTTTTATGCAGTTTTGGGTTAATTAATCTAAACCTCTATTTACATATTACAGAACTACCTTAATTTTATTTCTTTCAAATTGCAGAGGATTTTTTTCAACATGATGGGAGATTGCCTGTAATGAAAATGCTGGCAGTAGGAGAAGTCCCTGCAGGACAATTTTAAATAAAAGTTAGAATGCTTTAAATCCTCTGATATTTTGTGCTCTGAACATCATTAAAAGGTAGAGCTGATGTATCTGTTTCTGCTAAAAATACCAAGAAGGATACCCCCCCTTTTTTTTATTCCAGTTTTATATGTGGATTTGTTTTTGTTTTGTTTCTTCAATGATGAGAAAAAAAGTGTCTATCTACAAAATCATCAAAGCATTTTCCCCTTTATCTCTTTTTTTAATCTAACATCTTCAAAATCATCACACAGTTTGTGTGTATCTAAGTGTCTGCTTGTCTGTCCCTCCAATTCCTTTATAAAGTTTAATCCTGTTAATTGAGTTCTACAAAGAAAGTAAACATCTCAGACCTATGAAGTTCCTCCAAGTTTAATTAAATATGGTAGCTAGGTAGAGCAATCTCTCACATGCTGCCATTCCGAAAAATGCTTCAGGATACAGTTACTTCTTCTTAGACAGTAGGCAATCCTCTCAAAATATAGCCACTAGAACTGCCTGCAGTTGTGGAAAATCTTAATTCAAAGCCCATACATTCTCAGACATCAAAGTCAATAATATTTGAGATGCAAAACTATAGCAAAATTTTCCTTAATTCTCACATTCCTAGTTTTACAAGTTTCGTTTGTCTTATTTTGTTCTCTCAGTGTAATCTGATGAAGGGGTCATCCTAGCATCTGTGCAAACATTTCAGACTTATTTTTTTCTCTGAAAACTTCAGGTTAAGGTGAATGTGTGTTTCAAGATGTTAGACAAGGCAAATATTTTCAGGTTCCTCACTTCTTGCCACACAATTCTCCTGTTTCTACCATTCAGTGCCATCAATAGGCTGTACTATGGCGACTGGTTATGTGAGCCTAAAGCCAGTCTACAAAGATAAAAACACACCATGCAGATCAGTGCTGAAACTAGAAAACAGTTTGCCAACCCTGCACAAAGCTAAGGCAGCTGTTGCTTGGTTTAGTAAGAAACAGTTGTAGACAGAAAGACCTTTTTTTAAAAATTGGAAAAAACAGCTATGAGCAATTTCAGAAAAAGGGATTGACTCTCTGAACACAGTGTATGAAATTTTGGTCCTGTAAAAAGAAAAAAAAAAAAAGGATAGAATGAACGGTCATTCCATCAACAGCACAGAAATGCATTCATTTAAACACAACTGAAAATACCAGTCTAGTCATGTGTAAATGGACATAGTCAGAATCTACCTGGAGCTGATGCTACAGTCATTAGGATGAAAATAAGAGACACTGAAACAGAGCAGTAGTTTAAACCTGGTTTGGTGCTACCAGAAGTCATCCTGTGACACCAGCCCCCTGCCCGGGCTGGGCTGAGCATCTTCCCCTGGGACACTGGGGAAAAGGCACACAGTCAGCCAGGGGCAGCAAGCAGGGACCCCTGAGTGTGTGTCTATGGCCTCGCAGGGGGGTTCTGCCCTGCGTGGGCATGTTGGGGGTTTGCAGGGAGCGGCAGGGGCACCTGTACAGCTGGATCACCCACATCTCCCATGGGAGGGGGATGCAAGTAGGGACTGCACCCCCCAAAGAGAGGGATGCTGGTAACCCACAGGACCTGGGAAGTGTGTGTGGGGTGTTGTCTGTTTGCATAACTGTGTAAATAAATGTGTGCATATGTGATGATAAATTTTGGAATTGCTTATAAAAGGATGTTTAGAAATTAGTCCACAGGTATTAACATTTTGTAAGTGTATAGTGTTATGGTTTATGTGTTGCATTGCTGATATTAATCCTGAATGTATAGTTCACTGATTGCCAATTAATTACATGCCATTAGTAATTCACTAAACTGCTTCGATCCCGATCTGATTTAGACAATGTGAATTTTTCCCTGTGACATGGGCATAATGGTGATTGGTCTTGATTAGTTTAACTAGGTGTGCAAAAATGTATATAAGTGATTCTGACTGAAATACACATTCATTCTACTTTTTATTTGTTCAATGCAAATGGAGAACTACCTTGCCAGAGTGATTAATTTCTTCCCAATTATATCATTACTTTGCTATGCAATATAGGTAAAACAATCCTTGAAGCCAGAAATATTGTTTTAAATATAATTAATTCACCTAGTGCCTAAGATTGAATCAAGTAATTATTTTATTGATTATAAATCCAATACATGCTGAAATGAGCCTTAGTTTTTCATGGTTAGGATCTCATAATCCTACACTATAATGAAGAATCAATGGTATTTCTTTTAAAATCTATTTCCTTCTTTTTAAAGAGGACAAATAATGAATGCATTTTTAAGACCTGCATTTTCCACTTAGAGTTTGGAAAAAACCACCTATCCCCAGTTCAGTGCACCTCTGCCAGAAAACTAGAAAAGTACTTATAGCTGGTCAGTACTCCTTTCCAGCTCTGCAGAAAAGCCCTTTCTAAGTTGTTAATACCATATTTATATCATCAAGCTTTACACACCACACTCATCCAACTGTATTATTTGATGCAGTCCACTCTACAATTGGTGCAGAGAGACAGAAGTACCCAGAAGACATCTGAAATGCTCGCATTAAGGAGTTGTATGATCTGGACACTGACCCTTGAGGGAACGAGGAAAATCTGATTGGACACCTTCATGGCTGTCTGTAGCAGCATCCAAAATTTCAGAAACACAGCAGCAAAATTTGATGGACACTTTGTTAATGAATCAATCTGTCATCTTGCACTGTACAGTGTTCAATGCACAATTTCTTCTGTTAAAAGGGATGGAGGGCAAGAAGTAGCAAAAAGTTAACACATCTGTGTTATCAAGGAAGATAAGCAAAGTGATGGTATGAGATGCAGCAAGTGGAGTGATGTTAAGGTACACATGGAAAAGATGTTGAGATACTCAGAGGACTGAATCCTTGGAGCTGCATGTATGGGGAACATCTCCAACTCTGTTTTCTCTCTCACAGGTTTTCTTCATCTGTAAATCAGATGCAGAGGAAAATTGTCTTTTAGAAGGGTTCTGGGTTTCAGGAGTATACACGCTCCTGCTCTGAAAAGTGGCACGGCTCCCAAGACATGATGCTGGGACACAATGCACTAGAAACTTAAGTCTGGCATTAAGGCACATACCCAGGGAGAAATCTAAAATCTGGTATGCAAAATCAGCTGCAGTTCAACTGGAGAACCCCTTAATCCAGGCCCAGGACCAATAGTTCTGAGGAAATAGATGCATTTAACAACATTTGGTAGGATAACTGATGAATAAGACAGAAGCAGTCAATAACTTATGCCTTGATATTAGTCGGGGTTTTGACATGGGCTTGCTTGGAAGTTCACTGTAGTAAGGGCATAGCCAGCAAGTCAAGGGAAATGAGTGTTCCCCTCTACCTGGCCCTTGCAACATCACATCTGGAGTACTGTGTCCAGGAGCTTTCAAGGACAAGGAACTGGGTGAAAAAAGTGTACACACACAGAGTAGTATAATGCAACATGACTGGTAGATCTGCCTCTGTGTCCAGCATGATTAAACGATGTCATTGGAAGCTTGGGCAGAGGAGCATGGATATCCAGTATATAGATGTTGCACTAGATGCAGCCCTTGACATGTAAGTGCAGTTCCCAAGTCACAGATGCTTCATGGTGGGTGACATTGGGGTTGGATGTGCAGTTTATTCACAGTCAGGTGGATAACTTAATTCCTTGACTCTGGAAAGAAACAACCCATTTGGGATTGTTGTGGCAGGGAGGGACAGAAATGGCTCCAGGTTACCCAAGACCATGGTACACACTCTAAAGTTTCACAACTCCTGAGATAAATTGCCTGTTCAAAAAACTGCACAAGCTGGGATCTATCTATTAGAGGCGTATTCTGAAATAGTCCTAAATCAAAAACATTTAATCTAGCTAGTTCTGCTGAAGGACATGGAGTGCCTATAAATTGTCATGCACGTCCTGCATAGGAACGCTTCTTCACCTACATATGTTGTCCCTATTGCCATTGAAAAGATAGGAATTGCAGTTTCTGGAGGCATTTGATGCATTTAATGCTAATCATACTAATAATGTGATATTAAAGTGATTACAGACTCTCTTATTCACACTGACTGAAGTTCACCCTCTGGCCTTGCCAAAAGTCCCTTCCCTCTAAAATCAATTATCCCCTGAACTTCAAATAGATCTGGTACATGTCAGGTTAAGTAAAGCAGAACCAACACGTAGACTCAGTGGTTGAGTGCTTTTACTGGGAGTGCAGGTGAAAGGTAAATTCTGATGAATAACTGTAGAAAAAGTAGATGCACCTCCTCAGTCTGAGCCTATTGCCTCACCCCCAACAGCGGTAAGAAATGGGCCACATCAGTTGTTCCAACAGCTGCTCGCTTCCTCTCCCTGAGCTTGGCTATTTCAGATCGCTGAGGAGCACTGAGTATGGCTGTCATCCATTATGAAAAATTAGTATGACTGAAATAGGAGCAATACCACACCTTTGCAGGTGTAGAAAAGTCCCACTGGATGATGCCAGAAATGGTCAATGTCAACAACTCTTCAAGCAATATTTTTGAAACCAAAAAAATTTAAAACTTCACTTTTGCAGCTCCTCCTTTCCACTGAAAAAAACAACCCTAAAACCCAGAATAGAAAAATTTGATTTGTGAAATACCAATACACAGAACAAGAATTGCTCTTTTAGTATAATGATTACTATTTGGCAAATAACATTTCAAATCCTCGAAAAGCTTTTAAATGAGTAATTTCTGCCTTGCTCTTGCAATTAAATGCTTGGTTATTTTGAGTGCATTAAAATGTATATGAGAGACTTCAATTCCTTCCTTATATCCAATATATATCTGGTTTAGTATGCATATCTAGCCTAGCCATGACTTTATAGTTTATTTCATTTTTAGGCCTTTTCTTACTTATACCTCCTTTTTTTCCCTTTATTTCCTTTTCCCCCCCAGAATAATAGAAAGAAGGAAGTTGCCCATGATGATTGCCTTGTGCAGGAATCAGAAGTGGATGTGGAAATGAGCCCAATGCATTTCATTATAGAGTCCTCTTATCTATTGCTTATGACTTTACTTAATATTTCGGGCTGAAGTTAAACAGCCTGGGTGCCTGTTTCTGTCAGTACGTTTGGAACACAAATCAGAATTGCTCTTTACCTCTGAAACATGAATTGAGAGGAGAAAAAATATATATCCTTTATAACATTTCAAAACTTTGGTGATTGTATGCACACTTTGTGTCACAGATATCTCTACAAAAAACTCTCTGACAGATGCGGCACAGTAGTGCAGTTTGATTGGTAAAGAGATGAAGAAAACAGCTGGCATTATCTATCAATGGGAAAAGTTGGATCCAGTGGAATAAATTATGTATAACAATAACAAATAGAAAAATCCTTATAAGATTTCTTTGTATAAATGGTATAAATGTCAGCTGAAATAACACATCATCATTTAGTATGGTCCTATTCTGGCACTTAATGAGAATTTCAATGCATGCAATGAATCCCAGTATGTCTTCACAGATGAATAACATAATGTATGCACAATAGAGTTTGCAGTCCATGAAATCAGTAATTTTCTTAAGCAACTTGTAGAGCACCCTTGCATTTAGGCAGCTCAGAGAAATAATGTTTGTGTGGACAAGCCATAAGTAGTTTTTTTGGGGTCATGAAGCACTGGCAAAGATGAGCCATGTGGAGTTTCTTCTGTTGGAAACCTAGTTTGTAGCCCTAAGCATAAGATAATTCTTTCTCTCTCTATTTTAAAAGGGGGGAGGGGGGCTGCAAATCATTTAAAGCTGTTCAGAATGCCTGAAAGAGGACAATGAGTTAATATTAACAAGATTCTTCTATTTTGCAGTGGAAATGAAGTTAGACACCATTGATAACCACTTCATAGAAACCACTGAGACACTCTAAATTGGAAGGTAATTTAAGGCTTTTCTATTAAGGAAATAATGCAGTAAGTAATTGCTTTAATTTTAAATCAAGAAATAAACTTCTGACTATTACATGTGTGAAAGGAAAAGAAATTAATATTTTATTGGAAGAATTAGCAAAAGCATTGAAAGAAAGGGCTTATTCCTTTTAAATAAATTAAGAAAACAACAACATTTAAGAAGATTGAAGGTCTGATAAATTGGATGTAGTATTTGTCTTTCACCTGCCCCCTCCTATTTTGTTGCTCAAAGCAATTAAGTGGATGTGATACTTCTTTACATAAGCCAACATTTTCAGACTTCAAAGTTTAAAGCTGGAGATGTAAATCTGCATTTAAGCACCTGAATAGAGTCTTCAGGTACTCAAATAACCTGGTTAGCACCCTTGAAAAAACAGTCTACTCCTATTAATTGCCTAGAAACAGATTTAGAAACGTACATTTAAAAAGGAAAAATGTAGCAAGTGTTCTAGCAAGGATGCAAAACAAGAATCCTCTGTTAAGTGCGGTATGTTACCAAGGAAGAGGGAGATCAAGCAAAGAGTTGATCTGGTGCTTAACAAGGAGAGATAGCTATTAATAAGTGATGCAAAGAAAAGCCAAATCATTTACTGCATTTTTTACTTCAGCCTTAACTGACAATAACAGTGTTCATCAGACACGTCATTATGTCACGGTCAATGACAAGGGCTAACATCTCAGGCCAGAAGAGCAGTTAGAAGAGCCAATTAGAGAGCAGCTAGATAAGTTTGAACAGTCTGAGCTTGATGAAATTCACTCTATGGTACTGATTCAAACAGTCTCAGGGTCAGCAACTTTGTGAACTCATAAGGACTAGCGAGGCTTCAGAAGCCCCGAAAAAGAAAATATATTGTCTATTTTTAATGGGTGTAAGGAGTAACCTAGCGGCTGACCTTCAGTTCCTGTGAAAATACTGGAATAAATAATTGAACTACTTGTATACAGCTGGTACATGCTTATAAGGAGATGAAGAACAGCCAAGAACAAATCATGTCATATCTATTCAGCTTCCTTCTGTGAGAAGTTAAGAGCTTTCCTGAAAAAAGAGAGAAGAAATAGAGATCATGTGGCTAAACTTCAGCAGGTCTCTCTTAAACAAGCTAAGAAAATATGGCACTGCTGGAAGGGAAGAGTATCATACTGGGGGAGTAGCTATTAAGGTTCACTGCCAAGTTGGAAGGATGCTGTAAGTGGAATTTCACAGGGTCTATCTTCAGTCTGCCACCACTCAATATTTCCCTTAATTATTTCAAAAGCATGAAGTGTATACTTATTTAATTACTAATCAGCACCAAGCTAGGAGGGGCCGCACTAAGATTTGAGGGAAGGACTAGAATACACAATGAACTTGACAAATCAGCAAAAAAGATGAAGAAACCCCCCAAATTCAAGACAGTTCCAACAGGAGGGAAACAAGTGCAAAATGTCTGAGGTCGATCTGGGAAGTCAAGTGAACAAGTCCGGATGAGCAGGGGACAGGGCAGGATGCAGACCTGCCTACACCATGCCAGCCAAGGGCTGGGATCGACATATAGTGCTCCTGGGCCAAGGGTTGGAGACCTAACGAAGCTGATCAGAGCAATTCAGACCTACTAATGCACTCAGGGTCAGGCCAGAAAACTTGACCTATTGAAGGCATTCAGATAGCTTTCTTTAGGAAAAAGAAATCTTAAAGGGGGGATGATAACTTGTCTTCAACAACCTAAACAACATATGGGTAGAGGAAAAGAGACAAAAGAGCTTTCTGTATGTCCATTGTACAATAAGCAGCAGTGGATGTAAACTGAAGTAAAGGAGAATTAGTTTCAACATTAGGGAAACATTTTCTAACTCTAAAAATAAGCAATACTGAAAGAGATTTTGCAGAGAGTAAATCTCCCTCACCCATCAGGGATGATCTAAGTATAGTTGATCATGGCTTGAGACAAGAAAATGGACTGAATGACCTCTAAGTCCCTTCTAATCCTATTTTCTGTGATTCTGTAACAATGTTGATGAGCATACTCAGTGGAGTATGTATCTACAAGTAATCAGTGGGATGATTTGTAGAATAAGGTACTAATGTAGGACTATAACCCTTTAGTCCTAAGTGATTCAAGTAAACAGAAATAGAATTTACATTTTATACTATAATTAGAAGTCATCTAGAAGAGCTGCTATTTATTAAATTATAAGATGTAATTATTGATATGGAAATATCTACTTCTAGGTGACACATTTTGAAAATAAGCATTAGTGCTTTTTCAGGGTTTTCTATAAAAGCCTCCAAGATCACAAGTAGCTCTAGTCAGAGCACAAGACATCTTGTTTTGTCATGTGTAACTAATACTGTACAGACTGTAGATGTGGCTTTAAAGAAAACACAGAACCTGTTTCAAACAAAAATTGTGTTAATCATTTGTGGATCATTTTAAACTGATTGGCTCTGTCTACACAGCTTTGTCTATTTGACTGAATTTAATACTGTTAACATATCTACTCTCAATTTTAAACTTTTTCTCTAACTTGTTCTTACTGTAACTTAATTAAAAAGCAGCTAGTGATACCCACAGCTTGATACAGAGACTAGGGTGACAGTTGCCTTATAAAATGTGAAGCACTGTACAAAGTGTACACAGCTAGTATATAACACTGACAGAGCCTGGAAGACCCTGAACAACAAAGCTGCAGTTGCTTATTTATTCATTTGTTATCTAGTTCAGTCCATTATTGTGGCTGACATACATTTCCCATGGAAGCTTATACTACACATTAGACATGGTATGTAGCCAAGATCCTCTTTAACACATGGTCATCCTCCATCTGAAACAAAACAGGTAACATTGTTCTCAATTAACCTTGCATGTCGGAAAGTCAGGCATCAAAGCTAAGCTGGAAGTATTTCAGCTGACCATCCATAAATGGACTTTGGGGCTCTGAATAACTCGGCAAACTCCATTAGATATACTACATGGGGCTTCGTTTGGTTACCTAAAAATATATATCTAGTACCATGGAAGATGCTCTAGGCTGTCTCTGCTGGTCTTCAGATGCCAGTCCAGGTGGCTATAGGCCTCCTGTAATTCCTGTGCCATACCTACAAGCTTCATGTAGGTCTGAGCCCTATATGGCAGAAGATGTCTCAAATGGCAGTAGAGGCATGTGTTTTGGCAGGTTGATCAAGTGCTATACCAGCAGTGTCTTAAGCACCCAGTTGTCATTTAGTTACCAACATCTTCATAACTTAATCTGAAAGAAGAATCTCATGCTAGGAGATCAATTCAGTTGTTTCAATATAAACCTCTAGTGCTGTTTGTGACCTTCTATGATATCAAAGATGTGCATAAATTGGTAAGAAGATTGCACCCACCTGGACTGGCAGCTAGAATGGGGCTTTATATAGCAAACATCTAAAGTTAGAGAAGATATATTCATCTAGAGAAAATGTTGGAAATATATTGAGAATTCCAGGTTGAGATTATGTCACAGTAAATCCAACTTTATTTTATAAAATCCCACCTATCAGATAATCCCAGCTGAAACTGCCAAGTGACAACCCTAGTTTTCGTTCCTGTTTTTATTCCTTGTCAAAATGTATTTGTTTGGTTTTTTTTTTTTTTTTCTCATCTGTTCTCTCTATAGGAACCATGGAAGAACCACAATTTATTAGAAGGAAGAGCAGAGTCTAGAGAAGGGACACTGTTCTTGCAGCCTTACTTTTTCCTTCCTCAGAATCGGCCTGTAGATGATATATAATATATGTATTATATACAATATGATAACATTGCAGCAGGAGATGTGGTTATAGCCCATCTAGGTTATAGCCCATCTGGGTTATAGCCCATCTATCTATACTTCTATACTCCTTTTAAACACTGATAACAGTGTGCTTGTGACAGCAGATTTCATAAGCAGCCTTGTATCACTACCAGTTTACAATATGCTTGGTTACACTGAAAGGGACTTCAGTCACTCATGTTAAGTATCTACTTTCATCTTCCTGTTATTGGGATACTATTTCCTGATTATCACTCCCTCAGCTATGCACAGAATGAGCTTCATCTCCCCTAAATTTGGGTGTCTGTAGATGCTTACATGTGTGTTCATCACCTTGGGCTCCCTCTGTGTTAATGGAGAGAAAACAGCCTCGCTTGGACAAGTTTAATCTGCCCTGTTTCAGATGTCTGCTTTGAGATGAGCCATCTTTTGCAGAAGTGCCTATTTGTCTCCCTTATTATAAAAGGCCAGAGAACAAACTCAGAAGCAGACACTTGTATTTAGTAACTAATCTGTTCCACCATAACTGCCTCTATAACTTGGATGCAAAGCAGAAGAAATAATTATAAAATGGCCCAAAAGTAATTAAAGGTCACGTTGTTCCATTTTCCAAGGAACTGGATGGCAGGTACTTATATAATCAAGTATTATGTCTCAGCTTGGGAATGGACGGTAACTTCTTGCAATTCTCATTCTATATTACAAATGAGCCTGTGTTATAAATGCAGACATGACTAACTGATCTGTGTGCCACCGATCTTCATTGTCCTCCATAGGAAGAAAAAAATATTTCAAAGGCTTAGCTGACTCATATGACTAGCATGATTTAAGCCAACTCATTTCTGTACCTACCAACGTATACATATTCAGACAAATAGCTGTTACATACATGGCAAGCCTGAAGCATTTAATCTGGAAACCATCTATGTCCTGATTCAAAGACAGGTATACATATAAAACATATACAGAAGTATTTTTCAACCCTAATCTAAATTGAGGTTCAAAAGTACTCCTCTAACCCTGTACCTAGATATTCTTCTCATGAGGCCACTATGTTCAAAGCTCCCTGACGTGCTGGTGGCTCCTATTGTCCTGGGCAATTGTCCCTATGAATTACTGTGCAAGGATCTGTATCAACCTAGACTCTTTGTATTATCTACCTGTTTTGAAATAGTCTAGAACTACAGGAGGCAGAAACACATGTCCATGCATGGCAGAAGATGAGAATTTGCCCCCAACAATTACTGTGTTTCTTTCTTCCTAAGGAGTAGCAAAATGATCACATAGGACGTAAAAGGTTCAGTGAGTCAAAAATAATTGTAGAACCAATTTGGCAGTTATCTAAGGTTTTTACCAACATGTGGCAGACTGTGCTAACTCTTATCATAAAGCTGGGTTTTTCATAGAAATTAAAGGGGAAAAGAGTGAAATGCACTGTGCATGAATGTGACATTTTCATTTCTATTTAAAGTTTCTTTACAAAGCAGAGCTCCAGAGGTGCTGTTCCAGTGCTTCCTCATTTATAATCTTTTTTGTGACTCTGGAAAACCTTGTATAAACAATCATCGTGGAAGATAAATGAATGCTCTCCTCATCTCCATTAATGTTGAAGTGCCATTACTGTAGTTCACAAATATGGACATAGTGTTATTCATTAAAACATTGGTTAACAAGAAACAAGATAGAGGTTAAGACAGAATTGCAGTTTAGAGAAAATATTACTAACTATGCTGCCAGCAAAGATTGAAATGGATTCCCTCATGCTTGGCATAGGAGGCTACTAATAATACAGGAACTCCCTGGAGATACTGACTGAAGCAGGGTCATGACCCATCTCTGTAGGAGGTGATCTGCCATCATCCTTCCTTTGCGGCTCTGCTGCAAGACGAACAGCTTTAGGTTACAGAGGAGCTCTGCAGATAGAACTGAATCCACTTTGGTTTCGGACTGCCTTAGCCACAGCAGGAAGCCAATCCTTCCCCTTCCTACTTTATTAAGTAGATAATTTAAAGTGGCATCCTACAGCATCTCAAGTTAATTGAAAGTGTTAAATGAAAAATGATTGACAGGGCCAATTCTTGATTTTATATAATTTGCACAATCTTGTGGGAAATGTTGTAATCATTTTTCTTTCCACTCCACATTATGTATACATCTTGCTTATATGTTGAAAATGCTTTTCATATGCTGAAAAGACTTTATACTTTACTAAGTTTCACACAGCAGCAAAAGTATCTAAGATGTGTGCTGAACTCTTTCAGTTAGTTTGACAATAATAATAAAACCGTAAGTGCAAGATTGCTGAAATTATTAAATCACTATAATTCACAGGCAGGATGTCTAAAGCCATCAGCTCTGTTTGAGACCCTATAGTAAACTGTGTAAAGCATCTGAAAAATTGACCTTGATGTTTTGCAGCTAAAGTACTTCAAACTGATAAACAAGCACAAAGAGATAAATATGCCACATAAACCATACCAGTAATACTGTCCTATAAGAAGTTACATTTTCAGTGGTGCAATCAGATCATCATCTCTTGCTCAAGAGTTAAGATGACATTGAACTATAATTACTCAAAGTTAAATAACTAAAGAAATATTTTCAGTTCCATCAGGACTTCTGCAGATTTCATCATTTAATTTAGAGCCTGAACAGAGAATGATCACAATTAAAAAGTTCTTTCACTTTGAAACGTAACTTTGGTCTTGGAGGTGTTCCCTTTACACAGAATGGGAAATAGCTGTGGAACCAGAATAGTCACCTGTGGGAAGATACTTTTTGAATACTACCACTGAATGGATTTAAGTGCCAGCCTTTGAGCTCCCAAATTTGATGAAGTGAATCTTAAAGAACTACAGTTGACTGGATTGTTGCCTAGGTTAGACAGCTATTTGAAGAGGCAAGCTGGTATAAGCAAATGATCTCAAAGCTACTACCTTAGTCTCCATGTAGGCTGATGAGAAAAAGTAAGAAAGATGCAAAGAATTGGTTCTTTTTTCCTAAAAATCCCCCATTATGTAAGGCTGCATAGATGCTCTAGGGCATAGGAAATACATGCTACACAGTGATGGATGGGGAAGAATATGCTGCAAGAGCGTCCTTTGAACAGAATGGTAGTTTTCCACCTATTTCTTGTTTTTGCAGGGAAAAAAAAAATAAAAAGGAGATGACATTTCTCTATACACATTTTTGTACGAAGGTATCCTTGGCTGCCTGTGGAGACTGGAATAATTATTAACAGAAATTATTTAATTAGCTTTGGATATTCAGAAACAGAAATGATAATGATAGACACTGCATCTCTACCCATGGGCAAGGTGTATAAGATTCTGTAAAAAGAAAAAGAATAGAGACTTCCCTGATTATTTAAAGTGTTTCAGAAGCTTTGGGGTCATCACATTACTGATTGAGATTCATCTCTCATTTTATAAAACTTCCTCAGTGCATTTTTGGCACAATCGTAATATTTTAAGGCAATTTTATACTGAAATCTTTCTAATCAGAATCGCTGGTGAGAATCCCGAATGGAAAAAGAAATCTCAGCCAGTATATTTTTAAAGCATACAGGCATTCAGAATCTGATTACCTTTTCACATTTTCATACAAAATGGATTAATGTGTCCCCATCTTTATTACATTTTCAACACTTGTCATTCGCGATTAAGCCAACACTATGAAGATATATTACACAGCAGCATAAATGGCCACATTAAAATAGGGTATATATGTGCCTGAGAAGTTAAAGGCAGCTTGATTTGTGTTACTTTTACATTAGATGTATCTAAAAATATTTTACACAACTTGGGAGTCAACAATCTGGGGGGAAATATAAATAAATAGATGGAAGCTTACAAAAAGGGGAGAGAGCTGGAGAAAAGTGTTAATTAAATCAATCACAGAGACATGTGGTGATGTGATAGAGTGCTATGAAGAAAGCCAGATGCAATTTCTTAGAGATAACAGCTCAAAGCAGAAATTGCCACACAATTGGAAGCACCTGCTCAAGAGGCCCAGTGCCGGAATGTAGAGGTTATTATGGGGCAGGACTGGTGTGTACTGGGAAGGATTCTGGACAAGGCTTACTTTGTGCCTGTCTTAAATTATACTTAGTTCTCTTGTGAAAATGTTCCCCCCATTAATCACAGCATTACCTCTATATGCAATTTATCTTGCTTCTACTTCCCCTGTTACATATTCCAGAGCATGAGGCCTTTCAATATATAAAGGGGGCTTATAAGAAAGACAGAGAGAGACATTTTACCAAGGCCTGTAGTGACAAGGCAAGGGGCAATGGTTTTAAACTGAAAGAGAGTAGATTTTGATTGGATATAAGAAATATTTTGTTGATGTTGTTATGATAAGGAAGGTGAGCCACTGGAACAGGTTGCCCAAGAAGTTGTGGATGCCCCATCCCTGGCAGTGTTCAAGGCCAGGCTGGATGGGGCTTTGAGCCACCTGGTCTAGTGGAAGGTTTCCCTGCCCATGGCAGTGGGGGTTGGAATAAGTGATTTTTAAAGGTCCCTTCCAACCCAAACCATTCTGTGATTCTACGTTGTATCATCTCCATACAGTAGCTGACTCCACTGCTATTATTTCAGCCCCACTCCAGATTCCCATTGGTTTCACTGGACATTTGGGTTGCTCCGATTTTGAGACCTTTACTTGTTTTTCCAAAATAGGATTGCACTCAAATATGATTTCAAGCTTGTCATTAGGAATCAGAAATGGGTGAGAGCAAGACTGTCTTTCGGTTAATTTTTTTTCATTCACTTTTTTTTTCCTTATAGCAAATTCACCCATCTAAATTTCTGTGTTTGGGATCTTACAAACTTTAAAAATCAACAAGGAAGCAAAATTTTTGGTATGTTTTCTAACCTGTGACTAACTCCTCTCATACAACCGTATGAAAATCTGTCTAAATGGAATGTATTACCTGATAGGTTTTATACCTCTATCAAGAAAGTTTTAAGGAAAGGCAGTGTAGTCCCATTAAAGTCTCTGTATGTCTTGCCATCTGATTCTGGAGGCAAGGTTTCTACTCAAACATTAACTATATTAATACAGCTGTCAATGAAAGGGTACAGCTGCCCTCTCTAAAAGCCAACGCACTGACAGACCTACCAGACCATCATTATGAAATGATTGCACATCACCTCTAGCAAAATTTCAGCTTGGAAAGACTCTTAAAACATCTTTTTGCCATCTATTCTGTAATCTGCTACAAAAAGTACAGGAAGTATGGTACTGGGGATTATACTGTGGACCTTGCTCACTGGCTTCTCTTGGTGCTGGTAGAGCACTGTCCCTACGTAAGAGAGATTCAGATGGAGACTGCAGCAGAGGGGCCAGGCCAGCCTGAAGCAGCAGTTTCAGAACTGTTTGGGCCCAGACCTTTAGAGTAACTAGTGCTTCAGTTTATGGTGCCCATTCATGGGAAAGGCAAGTGAAGTAAGCTCCATGGACAGCTCACCTTCCCTTTCCAGTGCTGTGGGCAGTGTGGCCCCATCTAAGCAACACTCTTTACAGCAGCCAGCTGACTCCTTGCACTCTGTGCATATAAGTATCTGAGCCAGCTAAGTGTTTCATCTTGTATACCTCTAATTTATCTCACTGGACTGTCAGGGTCCTTGCTTCTGCTGATACCATCGGCTGCCATCACGCTTTGTGCTATGCACTGTAGAGATTATTCACATCTGAACTGCTTGCTCTGTGTACAGGCAATCTCTCCACGTAAATAAGAATACCTTTACAACCTTTTGAGAAACACCGACTCCCCCTTTGTATGCCTCTTATCCATTTTTCTCTGAAGTCATTCTTACTGCTTGCCAGTAACAGTGATCATTCCAAAGACTTTAGTGGGAGACTTGTTTCTCTGCTTTGGGATGATTTGGGGTCATTTTTTCCTCCTGAATACATTTTGTCTCTGATGCTGCTTCCAAGGGCAGTTTCATACTTAGGGAGAATTTGGAGGAGAGTACAGTTTCCGTTTGGGGTTTTTCTCCTGAAGAAGGGAACGCAGGGTTAGCTGTCTCTGGGGAATTATGAGAACAAGATTCTAAATCTCACTGCTCTAAATTATTCTAAAAGCCATGGCCCGGAAGGTGTAATTGGCAGGGAAGTGTAGAGTCTGTCAGTGCAGCTCAATAATTATCTAGTCAGAACTCCTCAATGAACTCTTCCCAGTAATTTTTTTTTCCAGCCCTAGACAACTCTGCAGCTATTTTATTTCAGCTTAACCATTGTGAAGTAGTCATGATTTTGTCTAGCATTCTCAGTTTTCCAGATGAATAATACATTTTATTTTACCCACTAATGTTACTGGGGCCCGGGTATTCCTTTTTTTATTATGATTATTATTTTGAAGAAACAAGAGTGATTGAGTGCTAAATCTGTTTTGTACAGTACAATATATGGCAGCCTGAAGTACCCCACTCCCTCATTTTTTTATTCGTATGATACATGAAAAATGGCATAAATGTATTTCATTGTGTCACCTAGAATCTCTGTAGCCAGTAATAATGAATATGCTTTACTCTTCAGCTCGGTAGTGTTTCATTTCTTCCTGACAAGATTATTTGACAAGCAGACCCTGCATTGGCAATGTTGTTTATTTTCATAGGCATGTAAATTATCTTGACAGCCTCATAAACATAAATTGGCAGGCATACTGTCCCACAGCAATGCTTGTTAAAATACGCTAATGGAATATAATAAATAAATTATTCTAGTGTATTTATAATATGCTAGCATACCATTACATCTTGCAAAAGTTATACAGTACTGGATAAACTGCTCTGTTTTTCTTATAGTTTACAATAACTTGTTGGTCAGGTATTTAATGCAACTAACTATGATGAAAAATGCATAGATTCATACTCAGGGGTGTATTCAAATTCAAAATAAGGCAAATATTAACTTATCAGGCCTGCAAGTGTTGGATAGTTTTTACCACTTTGCACACATGAATGTCATTTGGCACAACTGTGCAGGAGGTAGGTGGAGGAAAAATGCACATCTAGTCAAATACCAAATTGATTGGTTGATAGCTGGTTGGTGGGCTGGATACAAAACCACCTGCAGATGTGTGGAGAACACCTGGGAAATAGGTGTAGCTTTGGAAGTTCACAAGGAATGAATGCTAATTATTTACAGATGGTCCAGGTCAATGACACATTATTATTGCTTCAGTTGTTTTTGCTGTTTGTTCAAGGTTCCCCATATGTGAAGTTGCCCTGGATACAAAAGAAAGAAGCTGCAGACTGGTCTTTGATGTCTTTGGAGCTGAAGCAAGTTAAGGACACAAACATCAGCAGCAAACATCACCTCAGACTGCAAGTCCTTGTCCACATGATAGGTATCAGCCCTTGCTCAGGGTGGCTTTAATCCTCAGAAATTCAGTCTTCTAAATGCCAGGCCTGTCTCTAGGGTACCTTCATTGCCACTGGAAGAAAGAAGAGCTTTTGGGGAATGAACTGTTTCACCTAATTTATAACATGATAAGTCATGGTCTCAAGGAGCCTGTATCTCTCTGTTAAGGAAGCCTAGATGACTAGCTTAGATTTCAATAATAAATTTTCAGCCAGTTAAAATCAGGGAGAATTAGTTCCACCTAGAGAGTTTGGAAATTGAAGAGATATTCCCCTCAATGTTTTCCCTCATTATATAATCACCATTTTATGAATCAACTGTAAATAACAAGCAGCATCTAATCTTCTCCCTGGAGTAATTAAGATTATGATAAGGGAAACAACTCCAGAGCACTTGGCTACCTCCTATCTCCTTGACACGTGTCAAGCTGGTGTCACTGCCAGTATCTTGTAGAGACTCCATTGCCCACTTTGTCAGTCTGGATAAGAATTTGTCTTTGTATTTTTCTCTGAAATCCCCAATTGTTCAGTACTGATATGAGCAGGGGTTCAAAAAGGTCATTAAATACCTCTAAATTCTTGAGCCACTTTAGCACAGGTATGAGTCCTGAGCACTGTTTGGAGCTGTCTAATTAATATCAGCTCCCAAAGACTCCTAAGAACCACTCCAGTGGTCAGCAATGAGCCAGCCCAAAGGCAGACTCCAGAAATGCCCTTTAGTACCTGACTTGCTTTTTTTCAAAGCAGGCCAGGGTGCTGCCAGGCAAAATTTAAACTACTAAAATCTGGTTCTAAAAGCACAATATAGAATGCAAGAACTTTATTGTTGTGGTTTCATGTTGGGCTGGTTTCAATGGAAAGTTCTCCTAAATAAAAATGACTGCACAATATGGCTCATAATTTCATTATTTTCTTACCCCTTCCCTTACTGAAATAAATATTTATTGAGCTGAACAGGGGGAATAAAAAATCCCTGGCATTCTCTGTGTGCCACTTTATGTATGAGCTTTCCTATGTCTCATTTCTCCATGACAACCTCATTTGACAGGCAGTCCCTGCTTTGGCAATGTTGTATCATATTTTCTTAGGCATGTAAATTCTGTTGACAGTCTCATAAACATAAATTGGCAGGCATACTGTCCCAAAGCAATGCTTATTAAAATACGCTAATGGAATAGGATAAATACATTATTTTCAAATGCAAGCAGAAAATACACACAGGTTCATATGATATTTCTGCTGTTGATTGATGGGAGTTACAGTCAGGGACAGCTAACAAAATTTCCAAGTTTGTGATTCAGTTTCTGTAGTAAGCACTGCAGGTCTATCAGCATCCCCAGTGGCTGCAGTAGCCTTTTGTTCCAGTCCCAACACTAACACAGAGACACAGCCAGTCTTTTGCATGATGCTTCATGTTTTTCTAATCTGTGGTTGATACCCTGTTCTCCCCCAGCATCTCTCTAATGCTTCTCCTAACCCTCCAAAAATCACAGATCCTGGTACATCTAAGCTGCACAGGGGCAGAGTGTTGTCCTCCCTTGACACTGCTTCATCAGCTTCTGTCTTGTTGCAATAGAAACGAGGTTGGTGGCATACCCTGGGAGTGAGTTACTGCAGTGTAGGACCAGGAGGGAAAGAAAAGAAGGAAATTTTCAATTTCCATGAGCTGTAATTCCTTCTTTGCAGTACTTTTGGGATGGCAAAACCAGACTACAGAAATTGTTCTTATGGCAATAGTAACCTTCAGGCAAAAATGATAAAACCATTATCAGTTATGCAGTCCCACAGGAATTTTTAAAATTTGAAAGGTGTTCTAAAAGCTTTTTTTTCTGCTTATTTTATATTAGTATTATAATAAAAGCAACATAATTACTTTTAATAGTGACTATTTTTATACAACTCCAGGTAATTCTCTTTGTGAATTAGAATTATAGAAAAACAGTTTAAAAATTCTTTTTTTCCAAAAATCCCACTTGAATGTCATTCGATTCCAAAAGTTGAATGTTGTTTTTCTAAAACTAGAAAAATAAAAACCCAGAATACTCCTGTGACCTTTTATTTACCATATATTATCCAACCTCAGAATGTCAACAAAATTTTAAATTTTGATGTTTCAGAAAATTTTACAGTAATACATTTTAATCCCTTTGACTACCCATGTTTTAAATATAGATGAGTGCCTGTAATTTCAGTTGTAATAAAGGTTTCAAAGCCTTTCTAAAGAAAGATCTTTGTGCAAACAAGGCTTTCTTAAGAAAGAGAAGCAGAAGGAGTGCTGTTAAGCAGAGGTGAGAATTAATTAGCTTCCAGTTTTCAGATGTTCCCATTTTATTAGGGGGTGGATGAAGTCATTTCTGTGGGACAGGTCTTGGAACACTTAGTAATTTATCTGTAAAAATATAAGTTGCAGGAGTAATATTTTCAGTAGCAACGTAGGAATTTAGAAACAATTTAGAATTGGACTTAAGGTCTTAAGAACCAAATTTTCAAAGGTGAGGACAGACACCTGCAAAGATTTTCAGAAGTGTGTAAGGAGGTTAGTTAGCTAAAACCAGAACAAACAGAGCACTTATGAGCTTAAAATGCTGCTTAGGCAGAATTGAAGTGTGACTCTCAGAACATTTAATGAAATTTCCCCTGACATAGTACACTCAAGATGTACCATCCATCTATATTTCTAGGTAAGTGGTTGGGTGGAAGACATCTACCTACAACCTAGTCAACCCAGGTCCCCACTATTAGACAGTGGTGAGAAATAGGCACTTTTAGGATACAGTTTATCAGATTCACTTTCAGATCCCAACTTTTAAGTTGGGATTAAGATAAATTTTAAGATTAAGATAAATTTCACCCTGTTCTCCTGTGTCCTGCTCTCTTTGATCACAAGGAGTCAAAATAACTATCCCATAGTAGATACCTACATCTGATCAGTCAAATCCTACCTTTGGTCATTGTATACTGTGAAAGAAAAGACCAGACTGAGGCACAAAGGCAGAAAGATTAACCCTGTAGACTGTCAGTGCAGCTATGCTGTGAGGTAGAGGAGTACGGCCTCTGTTCCCAGTGCAGCCTCAGAGTCAGTGACTCTCTAATGGACAGGGCATGGTGGGACAGTGACACAGCCCAGGGAGAGTCTGGCAGAATGGGCTGCAGGAAAGAAGAGTGCCTGAGCTTACCATCTCCTACCGAGCAGGGCTCCCAAAAGGAGAACATTCTTGTTGCATCTCTGGCAATTGTTATATAAACACTTTTTCAAACAAAATGCGTGACTCCTGTGACAGATCAGACCACTGAATTTTCTCTCTCCTCTGCTCTTCCCAGTGATATGTTGAATTGTCTGATTTTTAAATGGTGCAATGTCCATTTTCCAGCTGTCCAAGCTGATGCTTTATTCCCAGACTGGGACTCTGGGTATTTTTACTTCTGGGCTAAAAAATTCTGTAACTCTAGAATTGCATATAATTATTTATATATGTGTACACAGGCATAATCTAAATGTAAAATTAGCATTAATTAAAATTTTCCCACATACTTGACTCATAATTATTCTCCAGCTATAAGAAATAAATATAATTAGGGCAAGTGAGAATTGTGGAACAGGAATAGTACAATGAGTTGGAGAGGAACAGCAGAACATAGGTTAAGAAGAGAGGAAAAGTATTATGGGATTATTTTTATTTCAGAAAGAAATTAAGTTTGCTTGCTCATGACATTTATTCCACTGGTAATTTTCAGGCATTTTTTTTTGCATGGCACTTTAAAATACATTTGATGGTAGCTTTAAAAAATATTTTTTTGAAGTATGTCTAAATAAAAATCATGGAAATAGGTAAATGTGTGGGAAGTACAAATACTGGTATCATGTACAGGAACAAGTATTATTTAATTTGCAGAAATTGTTAAGATCCCACTGAGTTCACTAGACATACCACTGCTGGTTTTAATCTGTATCAGTAAGATGGAGGGATCATGCAATTAGTACTTCCACTTTGTAAAGGCAGTACAAGAGAAGGATGAAAGTAGGCATGAGGAGGATAAAGTAGGAATGTGAAGGCTAAATATATAAAGGAATGTAAAGTCAACATTTTTGTGTGTCTATATCACTTGCTGAAGTTAGAGCATTTTGCTGACTATTGCTTTGAAATAAAAATTTTGTGAAATACTCATAGCAGGGCAGAACTCACTTGTTTTAATGTGTCTTAAAATTTGAAAGACAAGGTTTGTAGGGAGAAGCAATATCTTTTATTAAACCAGCTGATACAGTTATAAAAAGAGACCAGTTTCCAGGGCACAAGAAAAACGTTTGTATGCCTGAAGCATGTCTGGTTTTGAAACTATAAAGTTGTGTTAATAAAAGATCCTTCCTCTCCCTAACCATACCTCCATATCCTTGAAAACCATCCCTAATGATCCTATTACTTGAAAATATGAAAAACTGCAGCCGGCTCAAGAAATATCCCTCCTATCAGATTTCTGAATTTTGTCATGATCATTGTCCAAGTGGAACAGAAGGACAGAATGAGGGACAGTTAGTTATAAGCCTGTATGTAATTCACAGGGAGCTCATGGTTCTGCATTTTCCTAATGCTGGTACAAGATTTTCTCTGAGTTTTGGATCTAGATGATTTTCAAAGGCAGAAATAGGAGTGCCAATCTCCAGTTGAGATTACACAGATACACAGAGCTGAAAAACTGCAGCCTTTCAAAAATGTTCTCTACAAAGTTCACAGTAGAAACTCTGCTAATTCCTGGGTAAATATTAACCCTTTCATAGATCAGTGGAAGCAACTGAGGGACTTTTTTGGTTATTTTTTGATTAGTTGGATAAACAGTAGATTAAATGAAAAATACTCCTGGCCCACCAGGAAATAATTTTTAAGCATCCTCCATATAACATAGACTTAATACACTTATATCTACTATATTATCTTTTAGATTGTTACTTTCTTTGAAATAATTATTAATATATTATTTCAGCCAAATTTCATAGCAAAAGGAACTTTGTATCCTTAACTGCTGGTTGTTATTTGCACTCTATTTAGACAGAAATATATCTTAAACAACCAGGATTCTGCTGGATAATTGCTTCAGCTATGAAGAAATATTTTCCACTGTTTGATACTTAGCTTAGATTGTGGGAAGTGGTGAGGTTTTTTGCACCAGTCCTTCTGAACCATTTCAGATAGGCCACCAAAAAGTTCACGTTAGCTGGACTACAGTGATGGTCCTAATGTTGTTAATGCGTTGGGTGTCTGGTTGATGTGCCTTCCTCAGATATATAACGTTAATGTGATTGTTAGAACTGGAGTCAGAAGAAATTTTTCCTTTAGGCTCTGTTGGCCAACTGCTAAGGCTTTATTTCCTTTGAAGTAGGTTAGTGTTTGGTTTTCCCAAGACTGTCCAGTAATAAGGAACAAGATCACTGCTTTTGAAAGTAGGTGGGACACTGGCAATGCTCTCCATACATCTCTATGTTACTTTCTAGTCGTGGCTTTTGATCTTTTCCAATCAGGACAAATCTGTTAGAAGATGCTAAGTGGTATTTTAAGATCTGTTTTTAGCAAATGTATAAGACAAATGACCTCTAAGTAATGCTGGCAGTTAATAACAATTGATTGCAAAGTCTGGGTGGATATAGGAACGTGCAAGACCTCTTCCAGGCCAATATTACTGCATTTCTTCAATAATATAAATGTAAATGTAAATATGAATATGAATATATTCCCCATTTTTAGATTCAAACCATTTGCGGAATTGTCTGTGAGTAGTTTCAGTCACACCAAAGAATCATTTTTAGTAGATAAATGGTTCACCAAAACATGCACTAAGCTCTACAAGGAGATTCAACTAGTTAATGAAATGGTTTAATAAAGTATCACAGAAAAAAAAAAAAAAAAGGAAAAAAAAGAAGCTAATATGCATTTAGCTAATCCTCCTACATTATAATTAACATGAAAAATGGTAGACTCTTTTCCACTTCTCAGCAAAGATTAAATAGCTGAATGTCATTATTGAGGAAACATAACACTTGATTTCATTATTTAACAAAATATCCATACAGTACACTGACTAGAGAATTGTGAGCCAGTACAAATAATTAAAATTTTAGAAACTGCAATTGTCAAAATAAATAAAAAAACCCCAAAACTTTTTAACGAATTCTGCTATTTAATGTTTCTCTCCAAATATGGTAACTCAGAGTGCAAGCCCCTGCATGTAAGTATGAACTGGCAAGAACTTCTCCGCTGATATTGCATAGGTTGATGTAGGAGATAAAATATAACTAAAGACCTCTTCCTTCTTCTTTTTCTTTTGGGTTCCAGCTCATAGAAATCAAGAGATTTATCAGAACACTGAACGTAACAACTTGAATACACACAGGCAGGGCTTAGCTTAATCCCCCCCAATCAGAGACAATAAGCATGTCTCCACAGACATGTGCAGGCTGTCACACATTCAGTTCATCAGCATTGTGAAAAAAGCAGACACAAGGCTGCTCTCATCCAGAAGCACCCAGTCTTGTTAGAGTTGCTGCTGCACTCTCATGCCACTCCTTGAAGATAGCAGATACTTTTTAGGTTGCGCAGTGACTCCAGCAAAATTGGGAAGTTGGTGTTAAAACACTGCACTGCCTGCTGATATAAACGCTGTTTCTATGATTTATGATCATATTTTTTGTGGTGGGTTGACCGTGGCTGGATGCCAGGTGCTCACCAAAGCCACTCTATCACTCACTCCCCTCCTCAGCTGGAAAGGGGAGAGAAAATATAATGAAAGGCTCGTGGGTCAAGATAAGGACAGAGAGATCATTCAAGGGCAAAACAGGCTCAACTTGGGGAAAATTAATTCGATCCAATCAGAGTAGGATAATTAGAAATTAAAACACCTTCCTCCCACCCCTCCCTCCTTCCCGGCTCAACTCCACTCCCAGTTTTCTCTCCCTCCTCCCCACCAGCAGCGCAGGGGAACGGGGAATGGGGATTGGGGTCCATTCATCCCTCCTTCTCTCTGCTGCTCCTTCCTCCACAGGTGGAGGACACCTCACTCTTCCCCTGCTCCAGCATGGGGTCTCCCCCATGGGAGACAGTTCTCCACAAACTTCTCCGATATGGGTCCTTCCCACAGGCTGCAGTTCCTCACAAACTGCTCCAGTGTGGGTCCCCTGTGGGGTCACAAGTCCTGTCAGAAAACGTGCTCCAGCGTGGGCTTCTCTCTCTCTGTGGGTTCACAAGTCCTGCCAGGAGCCAGCTCCAGCACGGGCTTCCCATGGAGTCACAGCCTCCTTTGGGCACCCACCTGCTCCGGCGTGGGGTCCTCCATGGGCTTCAGGTGGATATCTGCTCCACCATGGACCTCCATGGACTGCAGGGGGACAGCCTGCCTCACCGTGGTCTTCACCATGGGCTGCAGGGGAATCTCTGCTCTGGTGCCTGGAGCACCTCCTCCCCCAGCTTCTTCACTGACCTGGGTGTCTGCAGGGTTGTTTCTCTCACATCTTCTCACTCTTCTCTCTGGCTGTAGTTTGTTGTGCAGGTTTTTTTTCCCCTTCTTAAATCTGTTATTCCAGAGGCACCACCCCCCGTCGCTGATGGGCTCGGCCTTGGCCAGTGGTGGGTCCATCTTGTAGCTGGCTGGCATTGGCTCTGTTGGGCACAGGGGAAGCTTATAGCAGCTTCTTGCAGAAGCCACCTCTATAGCCCCCTGCTACCAAAACCTTGCCATGCAAACCCAATGCAATTTTATAAATAAGGTCGCTTCAGTATATTTTGCAGTTAAATCTAGACTGGACTGTTAAAGGACTGTGCCCAACGTGCAGCTGCAGTGTAATGAACAGGGGACTCAGGTGTGACAACACCCTGAGCAAGGAGTTGGAGACGTCCCAGGCTTCATCGCTCCCTTCCATCCTGCTCTGTACCTTTCCTATTTGCACAGTGCCTCTCTAAGCTTTCCTTGCACTGGTCTGTGTCCTGGCTCAGAGCAGGGGCTCTACTGCATATGCCTACATCTATGGTGGTCTGAGGACTAATTTAACTCAAAATAAAAATTGCTTTCTGCCAGACCTTCTCTGGCTCTGAGTAAGGTACCTGGGGTGTCCCTGCACCGTGTTCCTGGGACTGGGAGTGCTGTGCAACACAGCACTAAAACCTCTGGGTGTTTGTGGATCAAGAGAGCGTGAGTCCAGCTGTGCTGTGAGATCAGGCTCAGGGACAGCACTGTTGGATCTGGTAGCACAGGGGAAGTAGCCAGAGAAGGAGCAGAAAAAAGACAAAGTGACAATGCTCTTGGCCTGGAAATGGCCAGTGTAGAGGCTCTATGATTGCTAATGCTCCCAGCATCCTAGCAGGATCACCTGAAAGACTCTATGACCTTTACTCCCTGCAGCTAAGTATCCCTGAACTTCTCTTTCCATTGTGTTCTGCATTCCTTTTTTTTTCCCACTGATACTCAAGCACTCCAAACTACCACTGGCACTGTGGAGATGGAATATAGTTCTCTGAAACATTAAATAATATATTACAGTTTTTAAAGAAAGTCAGAAGACTGACACCTTGAAAACGATACAAAACTGAGAGAGAAGTTTCAATATAACATCTCCAAATCTTGTGCTTAGAAATGTGAGATCTAGATAATAGCTTATCCCAGATATTGAATACCAGTGAAAGAGTATGACTGTACCCCAATGGGATGATTTAACCCTATTTTCCTAAAAAACCCAGCAGTTATGCACTTAGGAACTGTGTTTCCATCTGTAGTCAAACTGCTTGATAAAAAAATCACAGTGCTGCAGACCAAGCAAAGTAAAGGGAAGGCAAAGCAGATTTCCTGTCAGGCAGTGCGGTCCAGTCAGAAATACATTCTGAGACATTTCAAGCTTCATAACATATTGCTGTCTCAGGCATTACAGTAAACAGTCCATTGACAGTTTTGCAAAATGAGTGCTGACCTCCACGTATTTATTTACTTGTATTTTTCAATATTTCAAATACAAACTCTGGTTCTAGACCTCTCTCAGCTCTGAGGCAGCACAAAGTTCTGAATCTTGAAATGACTTGTTTTGCTGAGGTTGCTTTTTTTGCTGGAAAATCATCTTATTTTATAAAGTATAATATTGACTCATTTTGTATCCTCTTAAGATAAATTCTCAATGAGCTGTGTTCCTAAGCTGCTCTTATTTAATGCTCCACTTTACTTTCTCCTTTCTGCTCCAGGGAGAGTCGGTGTCATTTTTAATGGATGTATAGAATTAGGATTATTTTGAATCATAATTTTTGGTAAGATGAAGAAGAGAGAAAAAATAGGAATCTGTCCATCTATTGATCTATTTATCCATCTAGATATAAATTAATGTAGGGACATTTCACCAGGACAGAAATGAAAGCAGAAATGAAAGAACTATGAAGTGAAAGAATGGAAGATTGATGTACCACTGCTAAACCCATGGCCTACCTATTGCCAACCATCATCTCCAGCTGTAGCCAGCAGAAGGGGGAAAAGTCCATACTGATGTGATTATACCACACCTGCTGCAGAACTGATCCTATGCAAGACTGTTGTATTTGATGGCTTGATGGAGTGGACAGATGTACCAACCACAGAGTTCTCTGTTCAGCTGAGTAGAAATGTTCTGAAGTCTAGACCTTAAAAGGAAATTTTTTTTTTTTTTTCTTATTGATGGGTTATGCCTGAACTACTATATCAAATGTGTCTGGAATCATGCTTATGCTCTTGTCTGGCCATGTCCACACCATGAAGAAGGGGATTTTGGTGAGGAGTTTGATGGGTATGTTCCTTTTGGCATCTAACAGGTATTCTTGAAAATTTGACTAGATGTTACTCTGTTCCTATCGGCAGGTTTTTTTATATTCAAAAGTTTTTCTCTTCATGTTGTAACTTAAAAAATCTTTAAAAAGCAGGAATTAACGCCTTCCCTTCTCCAGCAAAAGATGCCACCAGACGGCATGCTCTTTGTGATGAGAGTTCCCAGCCAGTATGAGAGAAATAGCAGTCGGTTCCTTTCACCAGAAGTTTGTGTAAATGCCAGTCACGACCCTGACACAAAGGGAGAGACAACCATGAAAGGGGAAAGACCAGGTTATGAACGTAGGAGTGCCCCAAACTGGTGGCTGGCATTGATCTATCCCGTGACTCCACCTGTGGCTCCACCTCCTCTGACTGGGTGCGCTGAACCAGGCGATTTTCACAAATCAAAGCTGGAGAAATGCCAGTGCTGCTGCTCTGTCAGTGAAATCTCAAGCTTTGTATTACTCTGTCTCTGGGACTTAAGTCTGATACAAATGTATTTCCTGATTTCACATATTTTAGTTCAGTTTTTACTCTTTTTTTTATTTTTTTTTTTTTTAAATTTTATTTTCCAAATCTGAGTTAATTCAACTTTCTGGAAAGGCAGACAGCCCTGTCAGTCAATCCAGAAAGCCAAAGTGGTTTATTTGACTTTTTATTAAGTCATTCCATTTCCTACAGACAAAAGTGCATAAGGAGATGATGAGAGCATAACATTCCTCAAACTTGGATAACTCAGCCTGACCAAGTAACTATTTACAAATAGGTTAACAGGGAGATGTTGTTGGGATAAATCCAAAGTCTCTGGAATTGCAGCAAAAATCTTTCACTCTTCTACCACTACACCATACTGCCAACTTTCCTTGCTGTAGTTTGAGGGGCAAAAAAAATAATTTTAAAAGACAGTGTCCCTTCTTTCCCATTTACCAACAAACCAATATGTCTTACAAGATATGGAGACTTGATGCTTAAATATTAGGGAAGTATTGTCCCCATAATGTTGGTATGAGAAACCTCTTTGCTTTCCTGCTCTCCCTACATGTTCCTTTTTGTGTACTTACTGAATAGTGTCAGACATATTACAGACAGTTATGAGTTACCTTGATCATATTTTCACCATACTTTTTATTTGTTGATGAAGTAGTAATTTAGATTAGATATAAAGCAGACTGATTCATTGTTAGACTACTTCAGGTTGAAGTCCAAATTCAGAAAACTGTCCCTATTCTGGGAAGAACTTTCCCAAGTGATTAACCATAAATGTTATTGCAGGCTGTCCTCCATTGGGATGTTTGCAAATGAGGTCACACTCATAAATAATAGACTCCAAAAAAAGGTGGCTGTGTCAGAAAATAATCCCAGGAAAAAATCAAAGTCTTAAGTTAAAATGACAACATTTATGGTGTCTACGTAAAGTCACTTACTTGTTAGTGTACATCTAATGAGTAACAGAACTGAAGCAAAAAAAAAAACCCTGTGAAAAGATGACAGTGGCAGAGTTAAATGTCCTTCAGTAGCTGGTCTGACAACCACAAATTTTCTCCCCCAAAACTTAGTGTGTTATTTTAAGGGGGGAAAAAAAAAGAAAAGAAAAGAAAAAAACTCCCCATGCTCAAGGAAGTACAAACCCCATAAATGAGGAATCTATTCTGGAGATCCAAACCTCTTATTGTATTGCTTGCTAAAAACTAAGATTTCTTCAAATATAGCCTTAGACAAAGTCTATCCAAAGGCAGGGTGATAAATGTGTGGTTTGCCAAGAAAGAGGTATCATCATGGAGTATAAAAGTCTCTAATGTTGTCAGTATAATGGAAGGAAAAACCCCATGCTGGCTGAGAGTACAGTTTTAGACATATGCTTTTTACAAACTGACTGATGCGGCTCTTTCAAAGAAATCAATCTGAGGCTTTGCAAATCACTCTGGGCTAGATTCTGCTGTTCAGTCCTTGTCCTATTCGTATTGCAGACAAAACCTGCATTTCTCTGCAGATACACTAATTCACTGTGATAATTATGCCCTAAGATTACAGTGTGAGTCAGCATGAGAAGGTTGGCAGAATGCATCCTGCTAAAACTGAGCAATCCAGACTTCAGGGGCTGATAACAAAGTTAAACTACAAGTGTTTGGGTTTGGTTTTTTTTTTTCCTTTTAATATTTTCTCTTGAAATGTAAAAGTACTGATTCTTTCATATTCCTGCAGTGATTTGTTGCTGTCATTCACAGCATCAAACCATAACCTTAATGGCTATTTACATCATTTGCTGCGTGCTGTGTTTTTATAGTTACATTTGGCTCAAGGCAAGTGATGTAAGGCATTCATGGGCATAAAGGAGTGTAAAAGAGAGAAAGTTTGATCAATAGGACACCTTTGTTGTTGGTAAACATTGTCAGAAAATGATCAGTGTCAGTGCTCTAAGCCAGAGAAAACTAATAACGTGAGTGGCAAGCTTCCTGAGAGCGTTTGGAGTATTTATGTGGCATTCCAAAGGAAGATCTGTAAACAAGACTAGAACAAAAATACAATTTTATTGATATCCACCCGATTTATGTTTACAGCTTGTGTTGATAATAACCCTATTTGTCAGAGAGTCCATCATGAATACTAATTTAGCGTTACTGAGTCAAAACCAAACAAGTAAGCTTTATGTGATGGTGTACTCTATGCATTTTCATGTAATCATATTTACAGTGACCTGAGTCTCCAGTAAAGAAACCAGAAGACTTTCACCAAGTACAAATGTTTTCTAATGAGTTTATAAGAGCATCCCAACCATAAATGGAGCTCAGGGACTATGAAGAGAGCCTTACATGAAACATGATTAAAGATTATTTTTAATATCTTACTACATGCTTTTATTTCACCAACTTATTTTTCAAAGAAGAGTATTTCAAAGTCCGAGAAGATCAAGTCTGCAAAAAGTTGTTACTTTTTCAACTTTCTTTCATCGTAACGTGAAACAGAGAGGATATTAAGATGTTTCCTGCGATTAAGTTGCAGGGAAATAAATAGTAATTTGGTAAATATTAGAATGGCCTGATCAGAAGAGTTTTCCATAACACAAAAAAAATTACATTTAAAGTTTATCACTCAATGTATGACAATAACATAATAGTGAAATGAAATGTTTTACCATAAATGAAATGGATCTGTAATCATTCATGTATAATTTTGATAAAATTGATACACTCCTCTTGCAAAGCATTCAATTTTGACTAATCAGTACATTTCAATGAAGAAAAAATCTACTAGCTCTGTTCCAAGAATACATGAATGTTATTAAACTGGTTGAGAGAAACCTGAATAAAGAGATAAAGTGATGTGCCTAAGTAGTAAAATCCAAAATCTCAGCTGGCATAAATGTGTTCAGTGGAGTCTGAACAATCTATTCTGGCTCAGATCTAGGAAACCTACCTCTTTGTTCTGGCTACAGAATAAACTTACTTTAATTACAAAAAAACCCCCAAACATTAAAAAATCAGTGAGATTCATGTAAAATAAACAGTGTCAACAAAAAACTGGAGTTCAAAACTCTCCATGACTTCACCACTAATGAAAGCCTTTTGGAATGGACTAGATCCTGACTGTGTTTTGCCCATATGAAATAGTGACAGCTATGCCCAAGCCTGGTGAAATGTGACTGGTTAGGGGTATCCAAAGAACCCTAAAATGGCATAAGATTGGGAAAGTCATTCCTGCTGCTAGGTACATTGTGGCAGGATAACTAACTCGTTCTTTACCACTCCTAGCACATGCAAAAGTACCATGGATGGTGTTGGCCTCTGTT